>JAQFZE010001425.1:0-18032 GCA_034695245.1 Dicyrtomina saundersi | reverse complement strand
AGTGTACGTCATGAGTACAACACTGCACTGTCAGCAACATCCCACCCCCACCTAATGCATAGGACAACGCGGAAGCGACTTCGACAGCAGCTACCAATTGAATGGACTTAGGACAGATTGACTCTTCACCGACGAATGATACCATGCAACATCGAATCTGCGTAAGCAAGCATCGTTTATGGAAACTCGTCTCCTGAAAAGCTCAAGGTACACCGTATAAATTACCTACAGCATCAAAGAGTACTACACTGCACTGTACCATATGCAGGCGAGTCGTTGCGTGTAGGCAACCACTTATAGTGTGGAGTATACATACGATGACGACGCAGAGATCTTTCTCTGTTTCATCATATGGATATGCAAGCGTTGAGTATGTAAGCTCCGCCCCTATGAAGTCAACGTTACTGTGTGCTCAATATACACGACAGACAGCAATCATCCTGTGTTTATTATATTAATGTTTACACAAACAATACCATGACTAAATAATGTATCTTATTGCAGGACAGTCAGAATTTTGTGATCTTTTTAGAAGACTTTTGTAAGATACCAAAATTGTAATTTATAAAACTAGGTTGTAAGGTGACATTTAAAGAATTGAAGATGAGTTGGGACAGAGTGAATGCCGAGCCTTAGCGTCTCTGTGATAGTGATGCTTGGTGTATGTGAGTGATGATGAACTAGACTTGATGGGTGATGCGAGAAATAAAGGAGCTGAGGGTTACACGTTAGTAATTACAATTTACTTGGAGCTTTATTTACACGCACACAACTTTGATGTTCTTCGTTTGGATCTCTTTTTCCTTCTGATCTACCACACGGTAAGCTAGTTTCTTGAGACGAGGAGTGAGGCAGATTTGGGAATGTTAGAATTTGGCTTGGGTAGGAATCTGATTAGAAGTTTGGAGACATGCTTATCAGTGTGATAAGATGTTGCTAATGCTACGGTATAGGGAAGGTGATTTTAGCGGAGCTCAAAATTCACATCATTACATATACATACATGAACAAATATTTAATAATATTTTACTTAATGCTACTTCTCTGAAACTTCTGTTTTACACAGAACAAGGTAGAAATTTAAATTGTACTAATCTAAAGTTCAAACACTGTTGCGACAGCAACACTTTGATAGCTCAAATATGGTCGATGACAAAACCAAAAACCGTGTCCCGGATGTACAAATGTGAAATAAATACACAGTCACAGTCTTAACAGTGTAAATTATATACAACGGCCTTTATTAATATCTATAATTCACTATACAATAAGACTGACACACAATGTAAAGGCCACACAATAAGTCAGACTGTGGAATCACTATAAACTATAAGCACAATAATCCAAAATATAAATGACTAATTATTATTATTTTCTTTGACACTGGCCTGCAGTAGTACTACTAGTCAGTAGAAGGTACTATAAGTATCTTTAACACATCATGTACACATGGTACACCCATTCATCTTCTGTGTCTCCTGTTAATACATCATATACTCGTTTTCACATTTTGGGTCCCCACGCTCACATTCTCTGCTAGACTCATTTTCCCTCAACCCATGCATTACACTGGCTTCTTCTCAAAGCCGTGCACAGCGTTCCTCTTTCCCTGCCCGTGTACCACATGTATCTCCATATAAATTACTCGTGTACTATTTGTGTCCGTCATTCACACTATTGTATTTACATGTGCCCCAACTACCTTTCTTCTGGTATTCCTTCCACACTACACTTTTACCACTTCACGCTTTCACCAGATCCGAGACCCAATTCTCGATCACCCTGTGTTAAACATTTTCACATAAATAGCTGAACCCCGACCGTTCTAGCTTCAGTCTACAAGTCCACGAGCTACCTTCACCATCTAAAGTCTCTCTTGTATTCTCACCCTACCTTTTTATTAAGCTGACCAGTGTCTTGTATCAGACTGGTTACTCTCATACCTTTTTATTAACCTTACCAGTGTCTTGTATCAGACTGGTACTCTCTTTCCTTATCCTTAGTCTCCAAAGTCTACTCTCTCCAAAACATTGTAAAACATTCACATTTGTAATTTCACCATTAATAAAAACTTCTAAATTCTCATTCGCTCGAAATATCTATTTCTCGCTCACCAACTTATTTCACAGTTTGCAGCCACTTTCTGCGAACTCCTAGTGCGGTGTCGGTCTACGCCAGACTACACTTACAGTACCTACTAGTCAGTAGAGCTGCAGTAGCCCAGAGACAGAAATAAAAACTCGGATAGTGCTGTGAACGGTAGGCGCGGATTTTTGCCTTATTTCGCTATTTAAAGCGTGGGACTAGCTACCCATATTTGACACAGTTTGACACATACCGCTACGACACTCTTTCTCTGTTTACAACCAAGGGTGACTAATGAGAGCACAGGCACAAGGGCCTGTGGCCCGGCCTGTACTTTTTTACACAGAGCCAACCAGGACTAGCCTGCCAGAGCTGGGGATCGAACTGGGGCTGAGCTTGAAAGTCTTTCGACTCCGCACTGCAGTCCTTGCGGTCTGAGTCTTGAAGAGCGGAATTTCCTATACCGATGAAACCGCCCCTTAGTACCCGCTGTAGAGCCGCTCTCCGCTCAGTTCACCCCAACCTACTCCTGGCTGTCGCCGGTCCCGTATCCCGTAGCACGGAGGTGCTCCAGAATACCCCGCTGCTCCTCGCTGGTCCGCCGTCGTAGGTCGCGATGCCCCGGTACACGGTCCGACTTTATCGTATAGGAGGCCCACGGCGAAGGTCCGAGACGTCTCAGTCCGCCCCAACTATGCACTTACTCTGACCGTGTCTCTCCGCCGCCACTATGGCCGTTATGCAATAAGTTAGTTATGCACTACACTCAATGTTTACAGGGGAATTCAATTCGATAAGATGATCTTTAATAAACACAGATTCTCCTCAATTCCATCAAACTACCGATCACAAATTATATGCCTCCGAAGAGGATTAGTTTATACAATTAATCGTGGTATAACACACTCACAGAACTTACAGTAAATAAGGCCCAAGCCTGATAAAATATATTACACAATATTACACTCCGTAATAACTATGGCCGACTCGTTAACTTCCCTGACGGATTTGCTCACTGTTACTTCGCTCTCTCAGTCTGAAGAAGTGAAATGCAATCCAGTTGTGCCGACGCTTCTCTGCAACGATCTCCCCACTACCACCTACTTCTGATGTACGTGCATTCATTGGTTACCTAACCTGGTCCCCGTCTACCTGCCTGTCCCTTCTTCCTCGCTCGTCCTCGTGCCGTCAGCACCACCGATTACTACTCCGCCATCAAGCCGACTTGTTTACCTTGCTACGTCAGCTCCTTTGTGCTAACGATCGACCTACTTTCCGCTTGCACTCTATATTCCATGCAACTATGTTCCTATTCCCCTGTAATAAAGGCCGTATTGCCAATATTGCCATAGTCAGTATCACAGTCTGGAAGTTTTCAAACTCCAAACTGCAGACCCCGAGCCGCTCGACCAACCTGGCAGGGTTGATGCCGTATGATGACTGCGTAGTCGGGTACTCAACTTCTAGTATAATGTACACTGAAGACAGAAGTGTATAAAATAAATGTATCTGTCAATCCATTAAGTGACACTATATAGAAAAGGCAAACACAATTTCCGACACTAGTGCCACTTTGTCCGTACTATATAAATTTAATACTCCAATACAATATTTATGACAGTCACTCCACAATAATACACTATACGTACTATAAGAATAGTAATAAATGGCTGATACTGACTTCTTACTATCAGTACTATCGTTATAATTGGTGATAATTCGGGTATGAGATAAAGTAAGTGTTAATGATTTGAGGTGTGATAATGAGTGAGAGACCAACGACAGAGTTAGATAACAAGTAACGAATTCACAAGTTTATTGGTTCACTGATAGGAGCTACAAAGTATAACTTTCCGATTTGGAAGTGTGGATAGAAGTAACTTTCGATTAAAAACTTTAGTCCAAATTACAACTTTTGTTTTACTTAAAAATACGTTTCGAATTGATAAACAAGAACCACGTCCTTCGACACATCCGCTGATGAGATGGTCCTCAAATTCATGGCAGCTTAGTCATACACAATAATTCGCTGATCCATGACATTCATTCAATCATTCAACCCTGAACTCATTCTATATTTTAAAGTATCAAAACTAACTACATGCCCGTGCTTCCACACTTTTCTACAATTTCCCCTGTTATAAAATAAATTGTCCCCAATTTAGTAGTCCTGTACTAAAAATAGTTCCAAACTACCCAGGGATATTCCCAAAATATTAAATTATCGTAAAAATAGTTCCAAACTATTAATTTTGAATGAGTGCATGTATTAGAAAAATAATTTTGACTAAATAAAATCATAAAGCAGAAAAATTCCGAATTATTTCGCCAAATCGTCCCGAACGTCTGGTAGTAATTCTTCAGTCTTGGCTCTCATAGATCCTGCTGTCTCGATTGCTGCTGGGCTCCCGTTTTTATTCGCAGTCTTCGGTCCCGGACCGTGTGTAGAAGTAATAGCCGCTACTGCTTCTAGCTTCGCCCTTCGCATCCGCATCCGCTGTTGAGTATAGGCATCGAATTGCTCCTGGAATTCGTTTCTGACTTTTTTTAGTATCTCTTGTTCCAATAATGATACTTCCGCCAGCCTCCCGTTTTTGCTCTGTCTCATCTTCGCCCTTCAAAGGTATATCACATTCCATTAATCCCCTAGATTCTGCTTTCCCGTGACCAAGTGGGTTGTATGTCATCATCTTCTGGCTCCGACTTCTCCATGCTCTTCTTTTAAGTTCAACTTTTTCTCTAAGCGTCCGCGTTCTTTGTGAAAAATACATATAAAACACTCATAATTGCTATTAAAACGACCACAAATAATATCCCGGATTCGCCGAGTGTCACGTAATAGCTAGCTCCATTGTGAGTTCCATGCATTATCCCTCCTATTACTAACGCTTCGGATTTTTCGCCTTCTTTTTGATTTAGATTTTGATACTGTTTTCTTAAAGTCCCGTTAAAGTAGGTTTCATTCGCCGTCAGTATGGCGTGTGCTAGCCACTCTGGTACAACCTGTAATTGTAGAGCATTCTCATCTTCCTCGCTGCTACTGTACCCTTGATCCCCAGCAGCATAATAATAATTAGGACTCTCCTTCGCTATGGCTGCTCGCATTTTTTCTTCCCGATCGGATCTTTCAGACTCAGGTCCCGAGTCATATGGCTGAATTTTCTGCTTCAATGCACTAGCTTGTTTCTGTTACCACTTCATTTGCTGTTGGTGCATTGCTTCAAATTTATTCTTATCAATTCCCCATTGATAAGATGCTGGGCTGTGTTCACTGCTACTAGGCCTCCCCCAAAGACCATTTCCCGCTTCACATCCTTACCTGCTGGTAGGATTGCTTTCACGGCCTTTACTAATGCTAATTTTCCCGATGTACTGCTGGCTGCGCTTGCAAATCCTGGAGATAACCCAGTTATTGGTACAGGTAGTGCCCTTCCAGGTGTAAGGAATGGATTTCTAACCGCTCCTCTGGCTGCTGCGGATCCTATTGCGGGTTGATTGTAGGATTGAGCCATATAATTGTAACCTGGCGCCATTGCATTGTACCCAGCCGGTCCCAGGGATTGTCCGTAGCCCGCTAAACGAACTAGGGTTGTGATGACTCGTCCGGCACCACTCGTCTCTCCCCCAAAAATCTTTCCCCACCAGCTTGCTTCAGTTTCCTTCTGAAATAATGTAAGCATTAATAAAGTTGCAAATAACATGTGTAATAAATCTATGCTTCCGCGCCCTCGTTTCTTGATCAAGAAAGTCTTTCCTTGTGATCTTTCTCTTAGCTTGGTGATCACTTCAATTTTTTGTTTAACTTCTTCAACTTCCTCTGTAGGTTCTATACGTGGACTTTCAGGACTCTCCTCAATAATTAAACGATACCCCTTATCCCAATGAGTATCTGGAATGAATTTGTTGGCTACTTCCTCCGGCTTAATTTTGATTTGGATTGCTGGGGTTTATGTGTTGCACTCCTGTGCTAGTAAAATCTCTTTATTGTCGCTCATATTGATTGGGCTGTTCGGCTCGGCTCTCATTTCAAGTCTTTGCCGTTTTTCTGGTGTCACCACCACCTTGGTAGGTGTTTGCCATGTACTTCCCGGTTGTAAATTCTTTTTCCCGGAATCCCGTGGTCGTCCCCGTGTATGTCTATACCCGACCATTCCCCTGACTGCCCTTGCCGACTTTGCTGCCCTTTTCTTACATATGAAATCCCAGTCATAATGTATTGTACAGTACCTGCAGTCTCTCTCATAGTAATGTTTCGACTCAATCGGGTACTTCATCAAAGGATTCAGCGTTCTCCTCTTCATCCATTCCAACCAGTCCGCCTCTGCCATAGCCATCAACATCTCCAGCCTTTCTGGTGGACACAGTCGTTGAATTCGGCTCCGCAAGTAGTAACACGAAATGTACTCGAACGCAATTTCTGAATCGTATCCCTCGTCCTGGATCCCTATGATGTAGAAAGTGCCCAATCGTCTTTTCTCATCGACCACGTATATCCTTACTATTAAGGGTATGTGTCTGTTCTCCTGGGGAGCGCACGTATCTCGTCTGTCCTGGATTACCGGTCCTCATTTAAATGGCCAAATCTCGGCGTGGTAGCTTATCATCCCATGTAATACAAGCTGATTTCCCTCTGGTCCCCAAACTATAGTGTCCCGAGTATAGTTTTTCTGTAGTCTTTTAGCTCCTTTAGCTGTTGGAAAGTAGAAAGTGTTAATCGCAAAACTTTGTCGTAAATCACTAATTGTTGATTCTGCTTCCCCAAGTACTCCACAGTATTGGTGTACGACGGCACCCGGACCCCTTCACGCTCAAATCTCTTGGTAGACATGACTGTTTTCTTTTTGCTATGATTTCGTTAGGATTTCCCGTGTTGTTTCTCAAATGGCACCGAGGCTTGGATTAACTTCTCTCCGTATGGCGTCCTCATTTTATATTAGTCGGATATTTCGCCCCTTGCTCCGTTCCCATATTTAGTAAATAATCTTGGTCTGTGGGAGTCATCCGGTCTTGATCCATAGTCCTCGTCAGCTTCTCTTTTTTAGCTGAAATTGCACCTGTGCGAAAGTCTTTTGTATTTGTTTTTGCCCTTTAAAAACATTGCATATAATTCTCTACTGAATAATTACTCTGCATCCGTTAGAATTTTCTTTATTATTGTGTTTACTATTACGGCCTCGTTACCCACTGGCTTTGTCTTTGCAATATTTGCTTACTATTTTCTCGGCTAGGCATTTATAACTAGGTCGCGGCATTCCGTTGTTTTGCCTATTCATCGCTACATCCAAGTATGCTTCTAGTTCCCTGCACTGCACATTTTCACACTTCCTAGTGTTGCAGACATGATAAGTTATATGAATTCTAGTTACTGGGAACTTATAATTTCGAGGTATTCCTAATACCATTCTAGATTCAATTATATCTTCTCCTGGCTCGTTTTTACACAATGTACCCTTTTGACTCCCATGGTCTTTTCTAATAGAGTTGGGTGGCAGTATCTTTTTTACATTCTGTACTGTATCCACCTCTCTTTTAATGGGTAATACTCTGTAGGTATTTGCTACCTTATCCTTATTAAATGCCTGTAGCTTAAACTCAAAAGGACCAAATATGTATGAATTGCATTTACGTTTGCTATAATTCATCACTACTTCGTATTTCCTAAAGAAATCCCATCCAAATATTATTTACGGGGCCAGCTTATCCACTACCAGCGCTTCTACTTCAATTGTCGGCCATTTATATTTACTTTTTAATTTACCTTTGCTATAGGCTCGGTTTGTTGACCACCGATCCCTCTGATCTGTACTTCTAGTACCATGGTCATTTGTTCCCTCAGAATTTGTGCATTAACTAATGTTATCGAACACCCTGTGTCTAACATTGCATAATATTCTATATCGTTATAATGTACCGTAGTGCATGGTATAACATTCCCTAATGTTGCTTTCATACCTATTTCCTGTTGCTTCATGAACGGTTTAGAATTTCCTAAAATTCTTTGAATTTCCAAACTCGACAGATCGCCTGGTTGGATGCTAATTCTATACGTTTTAGGTTTCCTTATCAATTGTAATTCAGCCTTTAGTCAACTTATTTCGTTTTCTATTGACCTTAATTATCGTGCCCATTTTTCATTTCTCATAACATTTACGCGCCTGGCATTGCTTCTGTTTTCTATTAGTTGTACTCGTAACTAAATCTAGACATGTCTCTTTTAAAATTTCCTTATTTATTTTTAATTTATCCTCTAGCTGCGTATTAATAGGTGGGCTGGTCAATTGTATACATAATATCGAATCCTGTTCGATTAAATAATTACTCTTACCCTCAGTCCCGTGTTCTCTTCCCCAATATTTCCCCACTAATTCTTCACAGTCTTGATCCCGTTGAAGCTTCTCACTTTCAATGCCAACTGCTACCTCCCCTTGAATTTCAGTATTGAGTTGATGCTAAATTTTATTCTGCTCGTTTCTTCTTATGTCAATGTCCATTTCAAAGCTGCTGTTTTCTGGGCTCCCGTTTTTTCCGTTCTGAAAGTCTTTAACCAAATGTTTTTCCTTTGGGCTCCCGTTTTTCCCAAATGTGATGTGTAACATCACAGGCTCCCATTTTCCCTTGTTTTGGTGTCCCTTGGGCTCCCGTTTTTCCCAAATGCAATTTCTCCAAGGCTCTCGTTTTTCCTTGTTTTGGCGTCTCCTGGGCTCCCGTTTTTCCCAATATCCATGTTTTTGTCTGGCCTCCTGTTTCTCCTATTTTGCAATTTTTGTAATCCCTTGTTTATTAGATTTTGGATATTCGCCATGATTATATCGTTCCCTCCAGGGCCAGGCGTTGTTTTAATATACTCGTTGCCTGTCAAATTTCTCCTTGTAAACTAGAGAAAAAAGCTTCAAAGTTATATTTTAATAAGAGAAAAGAGTCAGTTTCAGATTTGAATTGAGTTTTATTAATTAAAATTTAATAAAAATTGCCTGATTTAATAATTTCAAATAAATTGGAGTCCGTTTTAGATTTTGATTTTATAAGTATGAAATTTTTATTATTATTATTACTGTGTGTATTTATAAAAATATAGCATCTGCTACAGTACTCCCCATCTTTATGTTAATTTTAACTACACTTGTGGTATTTGGTTTTCGTCGCTCTCTTCCTGGGGACCACTTTGCAATCACTTATTTTAATTCCTAATTCAGGAATGCACTGCACTTTTCGACCAAGTTTACTCTTGGTGGAGTAGGAGCAGTTGAGTAGAATCAAGTAGGCAGATGTCATCACCCCTGACTAACTGAAACACGCCCGCTCGCCCACCCCGCCAGTTAGCCCTCCAATCCTCCACGAGCGAAAGTAGCAGCAGCTACTTACAGAGTGGTTCGGATATATTCAGTTGGCTTATTACGTTCATGCTTACGCTCGGAAGTGAGCAGACTTATGTCGTCTTTCCATTGCTATCGCCTCTGTCGCCATCAGTATTAAACTGATACAGATAAACGAAAGCAAACTCAACTACCTTGAACATTCATCTAAATCTCAAACTCCCTTTTCCAAGCCAAGTATTACTACTGTACTCTTCTTGTGCAAAACAGTTTAAACTGGCTGCCGGCTGCGGTTTTTTCGACAGATCCAAAAAATGAATCAGCAGAGGAATATTTAGGACAGAGCATGCTCCCCTAAGCCACAAAGCCGGGTTAAGTATAAAATATTCATATTCATATTTAAATAATTGCATTAATAGATATTGTTTATATTTAGATTCTTTCAATGTTATCATTACGAAACTTTCACACAAATTTCAATTTGGATTGCATTAATTCAAAATTCAAGGGACACCTATTTTGACACATTACATCCGGGGACTCTCGGGGGCAAGTGTAGAGGACTTTCAGCGACCACACAGTACCAAATAGTGTGACCTGTCAAATATGGGATGATTTACACACTCTAATTCAAACTATGATCTGTGATAAATATATTTTATTACATGTAGTTTCAAAATATAGGTTACTTGTTTGCTTGTTATAAAGTTTAGCTAACTAGAACTTAAAATATGTGGCAAGAGCGTCACGTTTTATCCGCATTTAATGTTTTTACAGCGCACACACCTCAAAGGTTAAGGGTTTATTGTTATATATATAAACTTTATTTCGTCACTGTTGTACAATTACAATAGCCAAACGACTCAGTATATAATACATGCTATTTTTATCTTTGTTTTTAGGTTCACAAAAACTGTAGTTATTTATATTTACATCTTAATTAGTATAAGTGTGATGGTTATATATTTGAATAGAACCTCTTGGTGCGTGTAATGCAATATCATCTATGATTTTTATTAGACGGTAATCTAAATCTGGATACGAATTCGTGGAAATATTTGGAGATTGATCCTATCGCCCCGATATAAAGGCCAATAACTTCTATTTCCTTGAGATTTAGCTTTTCTTTGAAATATAGGACACAGGGCACATAGATGTGTCTCCATACTTGAACCGCACTGTAGGGTCGAGGTTGCATCCTTTACGTGTCTCTTTGTTAAATGCAATAAATGCGTTAAATGTCGACTCGACGGTTTGATCCCATTTCTGCTACGCAGTGCACTTCCTGCGAGACTTTCCACCCGTTTTCTTGTAAAGCCTTGGTTATAATTTCCCTAATTCCGTGATGCCTATGGTCCCTTATTAATTCTCCTGTTGAGCACAGTCCGAGAACTTGACCAAGCGACTCTTTCTCAGCACCACATCTGCGACACTGGATTCCGTCTGTGCTTCTACCTGGGATACTTCTAACGCAGGTTACATTAGCATTCATCTTTTTAAATGTTATCCATTCGGATGTTGTCAATCCTGTCTAATTTATGAGATTTTTGCTTCCTCTGAGATACTCACTAAATTGGCTTACTCCCTGTCCTCTGAGCAACATTTTACTCCATATCTCATATTCTTTTTCGCGGAGTTTATTTCTCATTTGTGTGGTAATTTTGCTCTTGAGCTCTGGGTTTTTTATTTCAGCCAATTCCGGTTCTGTAAGGGTTAAAGCTTTTTTGCATTTTTTCTTCTCGTGTTCTATATTCCTTGAATATGGTACATATGGAGCACTGTCCTGGAAAACTAAAATTGTTATTCATTCATTATAATATAGACCATCATAATATGTACGATACTATAGTTTCTGCTTCAAACATCACTCAAGCATTACCTTCAGTCTCAACTTTATTTTCCAATCCAAAAACCGTTAAACAATTTGCATTAACTTACATGCATATTTAAACAACGAACAATATTTATAGCTAATAAAACTAAAAAATTCTTCATTTTGTGTTGTTTCTTCAAACATACGGTTAATATTAAATACCAATGTCGCAAAATTTAAATGCACCTAATACAGAATTTAATTCCCCATCTGACAGTACGTTACAGGTTGGTGTATCTATATTAGCTTTTACAAAATAGACAATTACATCTGACAAGGTATTGAAATTGCTATTGGTTGGTTTTAAATTATTTCGTTGTTCAGAATTCCAAAACCTCTCATTTAAAGTTATTTTACGGTACCTAGGAGATAAAGTAAAAAAGGGGGACAGTGGACAGAAATGGTGGACAGAATTATTTGAACACATCATTGTAACAGGACATTATTATTACATTATTAAATCTGGTATTCTTAAATGTATTTTTTCAAGATTTTAACTGTTACGGTATATCTTGTCCAACAACTTGCTTTACGTTGTTGGTGGTTTGCATGTATGTGTGGACATGTAGCCCAATTTCCATATCGCATACCTTAGTGCATGATACAGACTGGGGGGCACAACTAACTGTACAGCAGTATTTGCATATGTAAATCCCAGTTCAACGTGTGTAGTAAGCAAAGCAGTAGTTGCTAATGATGAGTGGTTTCCACTGTATAAAGCACTGAAAAATAAGGCGTCATAGCGTAGGATTTAATGCATTCCGTTATGGAATAAAAGGTCGCAAATTGCCAACTGCAAAGTAGCAGCTGCATGTTGGCAATTGCCACGGGACAGTTGTATAAAAGACCACAACGCTGTTGCCACTAGACAGCTGACACAAGGCGACCCAATTCCAATGTTTAATTTTTATGGGTTTTATTATCATTTTAACTTTTAAATTAAATTAGAAGTGTTATGTTATTTAAGCAAAATAGCAATTATTACATATTTTAATTTTAAAAATTTGCCTACACCGACTTTATTTAATAAATCTGGGAACGGTGCAATGTTTGCATAGGGTACAGAATACCGATTCATTAGACAAAAATGTAAAACAAACAGGTTTTACATTTAAAAAATTAGAAAAGGAAACTCATAAATTTGCACATTTCCAAGAATACATATTTGTGTGCTAAAGAATTGGCGCAGATAATTGATGGTAAAGGAAGAATTGCAACCGCAAAATCCCATTTTGAGATATTATTTGTTCATCATAGTACAAGTCTAATATTTCCTCAGATATGTCACAATCCAAAACGGTTGCTTTGGCCAGTTACTTAAACTGCAAATAAATTTACAATATTAGTGGCTCGCAGATATCCGTAGTTTTCTTTGGTATAATTTTAACCACACACTGGTCACTTATTAGCTTTGCTAAAGACACTGCTGTTCAAACCTAAATCACACTGCGGTCCATGAGTCAACCAAAAGCAGGTTTTTTTGTACATGACAGGACTTCCTCCAAATACTTTATGGACAAAGTTGACCTTAGTTTGCCGGACGTGCTTGAAACCAAAGTAATTTTAAGAGGACACGTTGTCATTTATCTTGCTCATTAAGATAGGTCCGAACTTGTCAGTGGTTTATTGTAGGCAGACAAAGACGTCACCAACAACATCGCCAGCAGCATTGATTGTGTAGTGAACCGTATATGGGTGTGTAAACTTTCTCTTTCGTGGTTGAGCTGTCCCAACAGTAAGTTTTTTATCTTTGTAAGACAAGCTGCGCTTTGGAATCATCTTGTAATTAAAACCACACTGACCGGTATTTAAAATGTTTTCAGTTTTAAAGTCACTTCGTATCCTACGATTTTTGTGGCAAAATTGATTTGCAGATTTGACAGTGTCGTCGTGAGCACTTGTTTCCCGCTTATTTACCAATTTTATAAATTTGCAACTGCTGATACCATGTTGCCTCTTAAAGTTTATGGCCCACGAAATACTTGCGTTGAACAAAAAATCTACATCAATGGCTTGAAGTTGTGTGGCTTTAATTGTACCCTATTGACTAAGTTTTATTGTCTTTACTTTTTTGTAGACGCTGCGATTCTCTTTAAATTTGAAGTAGACATAGTTGTCAATAGCACAATACTTGTCGTAAATTGTACTTCCTTTTGCAATTTGCCGACGCCAAAAAACAACTTGTACCACATCTTTATTACTCCTGTAAGCCAGCAAAACGGGGGGAGGGGGGGCAAATGAACAAAAATTCCACGTTGGATGAGATTTCTAGGACTTTTGTTTTCATTTCTATTGTCACGGGAGTTTGTTTTGTTCCTTTACTACTTTCCTTTTTGCAGTCCTCGACAGTGACGTTGGTTTTATCTTTATTTAAACATTCTTTTTCGTCATCGACAGTATTTTCAAGCAATAAGTCTGTAAACTTCCTAAATTACTTTCTTACAATTACTTTTTCTAAGCTTGTCAGGGATCTTACTACATAACCTTTTAATGTCTCTTTAATAAGATTACTGAAACACTTGGCCACATTAAGCGGGTTAGTGTTTACAAAACTTGTGTCTTCTTCTAAAGCTGCCATTATTTTAATTTTTTACTTATAATTTTTAGAGTTAAAAACTGCTGCACTCCAGAACTGACACGTGAAGAGTGAACAGGTTGTCCTAAAACAAATTTGAAATTGTCTTGCTTGCGTTCACACTGCAGAATATGCATGTTACAAGCCAAATGCATGTCTTGGGTATTGATCCCAGGATCTTAAGCTTGCACTTTTCCAACCATAATAACATTGCCACTGTACTAGGATTAGTATGTGCATACGCGTACAAGCTGACGAAAGTGGGTAATGTCCTGCCGTAAGCAACTGCTAAAATTCTAGCATAGAATATTCATACCTAATCCGTGATCATTTAAAAATATTTTCAGTGCTTTATGGTAGCCATTAGCACTTAATAATTTTCTCTATGCACTTGGCTGATGGTAAAGTACACATTAAAGTTGTTTTAACTGTGCGGCCTCGTCTGCCTTCTTTAGCCCTGAAATTATTATTCCTGCAAGTAGAGTAGAAGAGAATGGGTAACTCCAAGTTCATCAACAGCGGCAAATTCAAGATGAAACGAGGATACGCCCACTACTTCTACCCCACAAACAACGTCAAAAACATCAAACATCATAAAAAAATTACTTTCTTATTAAAAAAAGAAAGTTAGGGAGGTGATGTCTTTAGCTTAGAGAGAAGGAGCCGATGATTGAATTGAACTATATATAAATATACAGTGATTGGCGTGATTGCATTAGTTGAAATATTATATTTTATGTTTATAAAAAAAAATTAGATTCTAATTTGTATTTCATTACTATGGAATAATTTGATTCCGATTCTAATTTCAATTTTATTAGTAAGAAATAATTGTTCAAAATTGAATTGCATTAATACAAAATATGGTCATTCAGATTTAAAGGATTTTATTATTAGAAAATAGTGACATTCAGTTTCTAATTTGGACTTCATTACTAAAAAATAATTAGACTGATTTGGATTTCAGTTTTATTAGTGAGAAATAGTCATATTTAAAATTGGATTACATTAATACAAAATATAATGATTTAGACAAGGATTTCGTTAGTAAGAAATTGTGGCATTCAAATTCTAGCTTGAATTTTATTAATTTGGATAAATTAGATAACGATTACATTGGTATAAAATATTCATATTTGGATTTGGATTTTAACAATAGAAAATAAGGTACAGTCGCGTTACAACGGCCTAGGCAACAATAGGTATCTTGATACACCGTTCAAATTTATCAGTCCCGGAACAACGCTTTACTATGTAATGTTAAAGTTTAGTCTTACAACGGTCACCTTGATGCACCGGTCAAAGTCTATAGATTGTACAGCCCTGTTACTGAGAAGATTACAAAAATGACAAATATTATCCTTGCAGGATTTCCCTGCTTTTAGCCACGTTCTTCCCCATCGCAGCCCTATAGATATGAAGTGATGCTGAGTCGTAGCCATGGTACCGCATGAATCAGCCGTCGCCTAAGCTCCAGCCCACATCATTCCCATAGAACCCACAGAAAACAAGTTGAGACTGGCTCCAGCTTTCCTCCCCTACTCTGCATCCTACAACATATTTCACTAGTGCGTACTGACCCCACCGCCAAGAATACCGCATCAGTTCTCAATACCTTCTCAGCGTGAACGCATCCAACTCAAAGGCTCCAGCTCTACTCGCCGTCCCCAACCCACCACCATACATTTCGAACTTGACTTTTATACGAATTTTTTTAATGAAAAATCCTCAGTTAAATCATAATTGATTCTCATATTTCTCAAATCCCGATTCCTGGATAGCAAGATGAAAGAAAATTACAGGAGGATCAACTTAAGGTTGATCCTCAGCAGTTCTCATTTTCCACCAAACTTGAAGGAAATTTAAACTTAAAATTCAAAACAAAATTGCTTATCTTTTATCCTAAAATTGTAAAATCCCCAAACTAAAACACTTAATTTACTCAGTGATCAAAATATAAGAATAATTAGTGAGGTCGATTAATTTTAAAAGAAACATCTAAATATTCAGTAAAAATTATATAAGTTCTCTAGTACGCAAACCAGATCCTTCCACTCAAGAATCGCAGTCAACTTTCCTCCTATTCGGTCAATAATTCGTAAGAAATTGTGTAAATTGAAGTGGTCAAAAACCAATTCTCAAAGATTTATTATTATATTATTTCATTTTTGCCGTGAAACCATAAGTTTCACAAAAGTTTTCAATTTCTCAAAAAGTAATTTCATTCTCTTCATTTCAATTTTAGTAAATAAAATTTTTCAAGTGACATTTTATTATTCAACATTCACGTTCTCCTAGTTTACTCGTCTTTTCTCAATCATCTTTTACCTCGTAAAATACTCGCATCAACTCGCACCGTTATCATCTAATTCTTACTAACGGAAACGAGGTTCAGTTAAATCCATCTCGACATCTTTTAGGAAGTCAATTTCATTCATAAATGGCAGTAGAGATCAAATAAATCTCCCCCTTTTGTAAAATAATGCATCGTCACTGATCTAAAAGACCTCGATATCTTGAGATCCAAAATTCTGGTCAGGTTGATGGTGAAGACGCTTTACGAGAGACGACTGCCAAGCCGCTTCGCTTCACAGATGCAGTCGTCGGCTCTATCGTGTCTTCCCCCTTTCCTCCAGCAAATGATGGCGTTGTGGTCTTACCAAACCACGACTTGCATCACCAACCATATCGACCAACTGAAATTCTCCATAAATAATATTCGCTTATAAACTTCTTCATATTCTTCGTCCTCAAAGTCATTATTTACATCATCAGTTCTCCAGACAATTATGTAAAGTCGTTTTCCAAATTAACGTTACTCCTCAGCTTCGAATCCCAGTCATAGCTTTTAGTTTTTCGTTATTTATCCATTTTTCTAAAAGAGTAATAACAAAATTTATCGAGGAACTCTGGAATGCCATGGTCAGCCAGGGCCTGTCGTTCGCCTACCACAACCGCAAACAGAGAGCGAACGTCATGACCCTGGAAAGGCTGTGAGCTCTGGGTTTCGGGAAGACAATGAGCGTATGTTCTTTGGACGATGTGCGAGTTAAAGTCTTCTCCACTGATCCAGGCTGTCATCATATTTCTCAACACTTCAACGTAACCTCATACTTCTCAAAACCCAGTTTTCATTAGTAATTCCTTACAAGTTATCTATAGTGAAATTTACATAATTATCCAATTCTTTCCCTTTTACGTTTTTCGTTTCTCGAGTGTAAAATTTACCAAGGACAGCCCCATCCGTCATGGATATCAAGGACGAGGTCGATCGCTGATATGGATCTTATGCCAAGGGCGATCGTCCAGTTCCTTTGATGTCCATACGGACGGCAACTTGGAAAGCCACACGAGAAGGCGCATGGATTCTTGATCCTCCTTGATTCTCCTCTGGGCCACTCGTCCTCATGTTAATTCTCAAAGCGAATTTCACGTAATATCCCAAATTCCCTTAACCAACCTCTATGTCGCTAAACTGGAATTTCCCAAATAACGCGTAATACTTCTCAGTACTTCTCCAGTTTTAACTTCTTCACTCCAATTCTTACAATCTACTCCATTTATCCCCAATGAAGATTTCGACTTCTAGTATGAAAGCGTGGAGATGCGGCTGGTCCGTTCTCAACTCAATTCCATACAGGAATTCCAAATCTTCATCCCATCATCCTTTCATCTTGTCACATTTGCATATTAAGGCTCATCCCCTTTATAGGATGTGGTGGACACCCCGACACTGCATACTTCTCTACCATCTGACACACCGCATCATTTCATAATATAATAGAATCGCATCAACTGATTTAGGCACTTCGTAGATTATGGAGTACTTCGTGGTCTCATGGTAAACGGCTTACGCGAGATACGGAAGGCAATGAGTGAAAAAATATATGTTTACGTATATTATACGAGCCTTTCTAACACGAGTACTCACGGTGAGAGATCCTGCTGTGTGGTCTCGTAGCTGAGGTTGGGAGTGGAGGGGGGGGGAGGCGTTTGGAGGGCGTGTGAACAGTAGAGGGCTGTTGGGGGAGTGGGAGCAGCGATGAGTGATGCGATCAACAGACGTAATCTGTTGACTCTCCTCAGGCCGTGTGCTTCCAGGGGTGGATACCACTCTCTCTCATTCAACTGCTGTTTACATGCGTTCTCACTCGCCAACGAACCTGTCCGCTCCCCAGTATGCACG
>JAQFZE010001424.1:0-18035 GCA_034695245.1 Dicyrtomina saundersi | reverse complement strand
TCTCTTCAAATATATGCTGAACCCAATCAAGCCCAAAGGACATCCACAAGTACACATGGGAACTGTGTATTGGGAACCAAGGACTCGATTCCTAACAACACTACATCCTCCTCAACACCAACACATAACATAAATCAAATGTGTGCTGTACCTGACCACGTATAAAGGCAATCCAAAAATACACATGGGAACTGTGTATTATGAACCAGGGACACGGCCTTTAACAACACTACATCTACTGAACTGGGACTGCTGAAGTGAAGAACTAACAAGCAAACCACTTACTATGATTCCTCAGGATCTAAAAAAGCATAGCCATAAACGTTTCCTTGGGCCTCAGTAAGAACGAATAGTGTGGTAACTGGAGTGCATTTTGCGCGCTGCTTCAGCAGCAGCCCGCAAAAATTCAAAAAGTTGATTTTTTTTAAACTTTGCCGCCCTGTCACTACTACAGTTTGTGTCCGATTCAAATAAAACTTGCAGTTTTGTGATTCCCATGATTTTATTCAAAAACTAAATTCTGGAAATTTTGAAAGTCGACTTTATAATTTTTTTTCAAAAAATCTTAATTAAAAATTAGATCTGACAGTAAGATAATTTATTTATTTTTCAAAAAAAATTACAAAATCGAAATTCAAAATTTTGAGAACCTTTTTTGTAGTAAAACGTCTGAGCATTACGAAACTGCAAGTTTTATTGGAATCAGACTAAAACTAGGAGTTACAGCGTGGCAAACTTTGACAAATTCAGTTTTTTGAATATTGGCGGGCTGCTGCTGAAGCAGCGCGCAAAATGCACTCGAGTTACTACACTATTTGTTCTTACTAAGACCTAAGGAAACGTTTCTGGCAATACTTTTCCAGATCCTAAGGAATAATAGTAAGTGGTTTGCTTGTAGGTAACTTGCTGTCAGCAATTAAACCAGGGCCTAATTTTGAATGTAGGGCAATTGAACAACGAGCAACAGACTTAAACAATGCAATCAAAGAATTATGGGAAAAAGCATGTCCTATGAGACGTACATACCCGGGGCGCAAATCAATGCCATGGTGGAACAAAGATTTAGACTCCTTGCGCAAAACAGCAGGTGCCTCGTTAGGCCCTAACGAGGCACCATGCCTGGCGCAAGTGATGTACATAGAGAAAAATACACAACTGCATTACGAGCACTCAAAAAGACCATTTGCAGGGAAAAGAGAATTTCATGGCAGATATACTGAAGTAAGGTGTTAACATTACCTGCGGCGAGCCGACTTCATAAGGTACTGTCTGGAGATATAAAGAAAGAACTGGGGATAATAAAATACCCAGTATTTGGCATCCGTCTACTTGACTCGAGGACTGCAAGAAGAGTATTTCTGTAAACTTTTAGGTAAAAATCTGCATATATTATAGCAGTAACCGTTGCTTTCACTTGTGCAATGTAGAAATCTTTTGATTTTTCCACATTACACAAGCCAGAACATTGGCTGCCGTGATAATACTAAAGTGTCAATAATTTTCTGCCCTTTTAAATTTTACACAACAACATGCACTGGACGGACGGAGTGGTTGGGGTGCTGGTCGTGTGTGTAAATTATTACAGCGAGTACGTTTTGTATGTGCCATTGATGCGGCAAATCGAACCTTTAGCTCACGTACGGATTATGTACTACATGTACATGTACGCACGGGTGTTCACGGTGACCGGTCGGAGCAGTACCATACTCCCCTCCCCCTTCCATTGACTTGCACAAAGGGAGGGGGTGCAAAGGGAAGAGAGGGGGGGGGGGGTAATATTTTATGTTGCTCCGGCTTGTGCAATGTAGAAATCTCATTCTTTTTGCTCCATTTTCAGTTAGTTTTCTACATTACGCAAGCCAAAGCTATGGTTGCTGCGATAATACTACAGATTACTACCAAATAAACATTTTAAACTCATGTAATATAATAAAAAATCCGTTTATTCTGTTTGGGGACAAGTGAGAATTGGTTTTTCAGAGTACGTGAAGAAGCTATACTTGTATTGTCAGTAGTACTGCACGTGATCGTAGCATGAGTTACTGAATAGAATAATAATATTTGATACGCGCCAATTGAATATATAGCTAAGAATATTTTAAATATTCTATGCTACAGATAATCTTATAGTGTAAAGCATATTAATATACGCGTTAAGTATTGGTGGTATATGCAATAAAAATAAATTAATAAATCTAATATGCGGACTGATAAAGATACAACATACTCTGTTCATTATTTTCAATGACAAATTTGAGCGTTAGATATCCAGAATAGACTGGAACAGGGATATAACAGTAACTCATGGGTATCTTAAGCTGATTTTATTCAGTAACTAGTGCCTGAAGTTTACAAGTGCTACTTTAAACCGATGAATTAGCAGAATGAATGGGAAAAGACAGATTATTGGGAGCAAAGTGTGTAAAGGTATCGAAAAGGATCTGTGCGAGGGTTAAGATTAATTTTTATTGGAGTTAAATGTCACACCTCGTACGCAGTAGACTGTACCTATAAAAGAAGTTTTGTTGCGGGATACGTAAATAGAGATGTAGAAGGGAAAAAGGACTAATTTTGTAAGGGTGACATATTGTTGGCTGTTAAATGTAGCAGCTAATACGTGAACAGTGGAAATAGAGGAATTGTTGGCGACAATTGAATTCAAGTGATAGTGTTAGTTTGTCATGGGTAAGTTTTCGAATATATCTGTAAAGTTGGACTATTAAAAGTTTGTTTTTCTGAAAATAGGCCTATATTATTATTGTTTTCCAGATTGTAAAAAATTTGTTAAGTACATCCAATGCATTGCAAAATGCAAATTTTATTACGTGGTGTTACAAAATGCCAGCCAATTCTGTTTGAACGATCCGGCAAGTGCATCTGGTCCCGTAATTGCATTGTACAACGAAACAGATAATTGCCCAGTTCCAGTCATTCTGATCAATAAATCTGAAGGAATATCACTTTTTACAATTTTAGAATTACTCATCGGGGTTTTAATTTTCGTTGAAAAGGGGATTTGGTGCTTCTGCAATTCCGAACAATTAAGCAAATTGTGTCCACTGCTACGCCGACTACGAATTATACAAAACCAAAAAAGAGTGAATTTTGAATAAAAAAATCAAATGAATCCAATAAATGAATTTTATAATAATTGGTACCCTTGACTGTAGACTCGACTTTACGATTAGAACCGGGAATTAGAATTAATTGAAATGGATTCATTTCCTGACTTTACATCAGCCCGCCTCACTAGTGAGGTAGCTTTCAAGTAATTATATTACTACTTGCTAATAATAATTTGTTAATTTAATTTTGGATTCAAAGATGTATTTAATATTCAGAATCAGACACCAACTGAGTCGTCAATTTTGGAATGCGACAAAAACGACGTAACGAAGCTTATGAACAGTGTAGTAGTATAATAGTTTGAGGTAGTTTTTTATTTCACTAGTATAAAATTAATTTATCTGACGGTATATTACTGAAATTTTTTAAAATGAATGTCGACTGAAATTATAGTTTAATGATGATATATTTACTTCTCTAATGTTTTTTATTTGCTAGTTCCCGAAGTTCTTGTTTGGTGAATAGAGGCAAGTATAGTTTGTCATTTAATTAATTAACATATCATTTCCCTCTAACAATTTCTTGGCCACCCAAGATGCTAATAGCATAAAGGAGTCTTTTAGCGTGAAACAAAAATATTGTTAGATTTTAAACTCGGTATAAAACCTAATAAATATAAATTAAATAGTGTTTAAAGATTTAATTAACTGAATGTGTTTAGTTCGATGAAGAAGGAGCAAACGCAATAGTTTTGTAGATTTGAAGTATTTCTTGAGTGGTTTAACCACATTAGTACGAATCACGTTGCTGAATAGTTTATAGGAGGGACAGAGGATCACGTTATCTACATAGAAAAACTTACCATCTGACCTCCTAATTACCAAAAGTTAGACGTATTTCAGACTTATTAAACGTAATTGCCCGTAAGTGAGCCCAACTGACTTGAATGTTTTATCTTTTATAACCACTTTATCACCGTCATCATTGATTTCTGTATTTAACTTGTTTTTAGAAATTTTTATTACGATGCGCGTATTGCCTTATGAAATCTTCTTCAACGTGTTCAAATAGCAAAGGTATCACATAATATTCGATATTCTTAGAAAGATTTACACCCAAATTGATATTTGACTACGTTTGATCTTCTTTGAAAAAACCTATTTTTAATTTAGCTACGATTCTACAATTAGGTTTTTTGCGTTCCCATAGGTATTCAATATTTGAAAATGTGACCAAAAATTTGTCCAAACTAAGAAGTTGCGCCTTTTTTGTTCCTTTTTTTCACTCTTTTCCACAGTGTACGAATTTGTTGTTCCAATTTTCCCACTGGGGCATATCAATATCCTTTTTAAAATTACACAATTTAAATAAAAAACTTAAAGACGATTAAAGCAAAAATATAACTCCAAGATTCTAATGTTTAATTAGTTTAATCATCGTTTACGCGGTTTTGCCAAACCAAACCTTGTTAAATTATAATTTAATTATAATAAAAACATTATCAATACTAGCACAAAAATAATATACCTATCTTTAGAATTTTAAATAACTTAAATATGATAAGTTAAAATAAATCAAGTTACATCAGGTAATTTAAACTAATATGTTTGAGTAACATAATACTTTTGAATGTGCAATAAAAATACCAGAAAGTATTATCTGGAATAAAAATATAAACTTAATTACTAAGAAAATTTAGTGACAAAATGTGCAGTATTTGTGTCCAACACATGTTGTCAACACCTCTTCAAGAATTTACACTTAACCGTACAATTCCTTCTCGGTTCAAGAAAACAAATAATTTTCATTTCAATTCGCTTCTGGACCAGTTGAGAAAAAAAGCGATTGAAGACATTAATTTTTTTCTGGACATCAATATGTCACTGTTCTGTGTCGTGATCAGCATTTATTTCACTTGTCATGTTTGCTGGAATATATTCAGAAGCAAACAATATACAAAATTATTCATTTGCAAGAATTTAAAACTGAGTGATCGGAATTAAATTGCCCTGCTCATGGTCAATACCATTGCAATTGGTGGAGAATCCGGAACCTTGATGAACTGAAAATTCAAGAGTGTGAAACAAGTCAAGTTCAAGTCCGCAGATTCTAAATTCAATTGAATTTGCATTTGAAGGTGAAAGTGTCAAGAAAAACTTGACTGAAGCTGGAAATATTATTTCACCGTCACCCAATAATAAAGACGCGTGTGAAGTTGTTGATACTTGTATTCAACACGCTGCAATTGTAAATGTAGAAACTCAGTCAACCGATGCAGACAACGAAATGTCCCTGCGTCAAATGAGAACGTTAAAGAAATATTTGCAGAAGAAGCTTCAGCTTCTACGGGTACCTGTCCCAAAAACTGCCTGTAATCAAGATTGCGAGCTTGCTGTTTTTATGCGACTGCATAGTAGTTGTTGGAATAATTTGGACGTTTTTGAAATGCCAACGCCAAAAAACCCGAAACCACATAAGCAAAAAGTGAAAAAACCTAGAAAACCAAAACTAAACAAATGTTTTACGCAGCATGAGCAGATTGATTATTTGAAAAAACCATAGAGGAATATTTAAGGAGTCGATTGTTATCAGAGCAATTATTCAGAATCTAAAACGCACAAATTTTGGTGTTACACATACACCACCAAAAAATATGCAAGAAGTAAACACCCAAACTGAACAAGTAAAGCCAATCACCATCCACAGATATGTGCAGACCTCAGCACTTGCAAATAACAATGACCTGATTTCGGAATCGTGGGATAAACCAATTGCTGTCACGCAGGAGCTTGAGCAAAACACTATGTCAGATACGGACTGGTAGGATGAAATTTTGTTAACTTTGCAAAACTCAACTACAAATGCAAAAGCTGATTAGTGCAGAGGAGTGTATAGAACAAAAACAATGTGAAGTAAAACTACAATTATGAAGTGAATGTTTGTATTGTGCGAATTTGTATTTTGTAAATATTGTAGTGCGTGATGTTGAAGTAAAATAAAAATGTAAAAATATGTACAAAATAATTTTCAAATTTAATATTTCACTATTTAAAATTAATAAATTAGTAAAGTTTTATCATTTTATCCTCATAAAACCACATTCGAAATTTTAGCTGAGCTAGAATCTCGTAACACGTAGGAATACGTTACTTAACATCGACAAAAACATAATTCACTGTCACTCTTAAAAAAAGCTTATTGCATCTACAGATATGGAAAGTTTTAAGTATACTACTTTCCAGAGTACATCCATGTGTCACTTTTAAAATTAAATTTATCAGAGCAATTTGGCACGTATAACTGTCTATTTTTATAATTTGTAAACTTTCATAGGCATTATATTACAAGAAATAAGTCACAATTAATAATTTAATAATAAATATGAATTCAAATAATTTACATTAAATTAGGTAATGCCGTAGTTACTCAAACAGCAGATCTTTTTGCAAAACCATTCTGTCAAACTATTGTCTTAGGTTCTAGTTCAGCAGATAAAAATATTGAAACCTGGCTATGCTTCTTTATTTTCTTTGCAAAAACATGTCACTTATAAAAACCGCTATGCTTAACGACTGTATTAGACCGTAGTTCATCCGAGAAAAATCTTGAAATCATAATATGCTTCTTTATAAACCATTCTGCTCATCGATTGTGATATTGAAACTTTGACATGCAAACACATTTGTTTTATTACAATATTTACAGTTTTTATTTACAAAATAAATGTTTTGATATTTGGTTTTACATTAGTTTTTTTTTGATTTTATATAATATATATTCCACCTTGTAATTTAGAATTATTCTTTACAATTTAAACAATATATTTTTTGTATTTTGTTCCTATTTTAATTTATAGTTAGAAAAAAGCAATACTTGCTGTTCTATCTCATCATAATTAAAGTCAATTGTGGGTCCCGGCCATCCTCGGTGCTTGGCGGATACTTTTGGGGTTACGATGCAATTAAGCGACAGTTGAAATTGTTCCAAGACTTGGTTGAACGAGACTCCAATTCTAACGGACTGCAATTTATCGCTTGGTGACTCATAGAATGAAAGAAATCTTGTATCCTCAACGGACTTTGAAACTATTTTGTCAATGAATTTCAAAATAATCGCAGCTTCCTTTTTTTCTTCTTTGAGCTGCTCCCGTCGTTAAAACTGAATTGTTTCTATCATTTTGAATATTTCCTTACTCTCTTACTGGCTGCATTCAACCGAAGTACACAATGTATCAGCAGTATAGCGTCCAATTTAAAGTAATTCTGTCTTCTTCTTTGCATCAGACGCCTTACAAGCAAGTTAATTCTGTCCAAGGTAAAAATTACACACTAAATAAGTATATCGCGCTTTACAATTTTGTAATCCTAAATCAACAAAATAATACGTCCCACAATTGACTTGACTCCGGGTTGTGTATAAAAATTCTACTCGTTCTTTTTATTCAATCCAGAAGAAAGCAATTTCCATTTCTTGGCAACTGAAGCATCGTAAAACTGGAGTTAAGACATTGTAATAATGATTGAAGAGAATTGTTAATCGGGTAAAATCTAAAATTCAAATAGGACGAGTTCAACTAATTGTCAGGAACTTATACTACTTTAAGTATGTAACTAACAGCAAGAGTATTTAAGTTTGCTGCTCTTCCAATCTAAGCAAAAGATGACCAAATGGCAGGGAAAAAATAACATTTTCCGGATCATAGTAGCATCTAATTATATCCAGTCCGTGAAAGCCAATTTTATTGGTTTGAATTAAAAACAGTCTGTGGTCTTTAGCTCTTATCAATTTCATTTGCAACCGTTCAATTTTTTTTCCTAAAATGGCTTTTTCGTAAATGTCATAGTTGCACTTCCTTAAACTTGCAGTTGGTATTTCGTTGTTTCTCATTTCATCCGTTCTGTCGAATATTTTAATGTAGTACTTCTTCGATCGGGATGCAGCTACTCTCCAGATATCCATATCCTCGATCTTCTACTTTCCGAGTTCTCCCTTGTTATGGTTTTTTAAATTTGTGTATTTAATAAGTAAGTCATTATCTGGGAGCAACTTGGAATCATCTAAAAATTCTCTGCATTTATATGGATCATCCAGATATGTGTTATTATCATCATTCAAAGATAGGACATTCGAGTCAGTATCTGAATACACCTGATGAAGATTAATATCGATTATTGGTTTTAGTTTTTGGTAATAACCTTCGTGAAACGCGACTTTCGAGTGTTCAAGTATTAAAAATTCTACGGCAGTAGGCTTATTTTATACCACTTTTTTTGGGTTTAAAACTATTACACTTATGTTTTTATGGATGCTTTTAAAACTCATACATCTCTCATCACCAATCAGTTTTAGTGCATGTGCTTGAGATTGGCACAATTTTATTTCAATTATATTTTCTGCAGACTGTAGGGTTTTCCCATACGCAGAATTATTAATTGTAAAAAAAAAATTCTATTCTGATTTTGCGTTTTGTCTTTTCTGGATGTTGAGTTCGATGTGCATATTTCTTTAGATATGCGGATTGTTTAAATTTTATCCCGCGATGGATTGTTTGAATTTCAATTTTCATTGATAAATAGTATTGCAGAGATGATTGACTGAGTACATACTTTTCTTTGTCAAAGCAAGTTAAAAGCAGTTTAGGTTGAGTCAAAAACGATTTTCCATGTTGTCCTAACTCCTCGACATGTGACTTGTGTATAGCATACAAATCGCCAGATTAACTTGAACTCGTTCTGAGCATAACGAAATTTGTAAATTTTGTCTTGCACATGGATAGGATATTTCATCGTTACTTTAACAATATATCCTGTTATTGAATCTTCAAAATTAGTGTTTTCCAGTCTATTTTCTCTAACGTTTTGCTTGCAACCCGCTCAAATTTGCCAGTTGGCAATTTTTTGCACATTGCCTCCGCGTACATACTGTTTTTGTCGATATAAAGAAGATGCTTTCTCTTTTTTGTTCTGTCATAATTTTTTATATCTCTTTCATTGTTTAAGGTAACTAATTTTTGAGTTGCATATGAGGTTCCACCTCGTATGTTTTGCTTTATCATTTTGTACATTTCTTCATCTCGGATTACATTTAGTCTAACGTTGCAATAATATAAAAAGCATTGCCATGAGAATCTGCTCACTGTAGCCATGTGATTTGGATCTAAATTATAAGATTGGAAACTTATTACTCTGAAATTTTCCCATATTGCCTCTAGAAGAACAGTATCTAAATAGTTTTTACAGTTTATTGAACTGGTTGAAATTTTTTATTTGAAATTCCTGGATAACTTTCTGCACAAGATTCCATTCTTTATTAGTAATATCTTGCTCCTTTAATATATTGTAATACCAGCTACGATCAGGTAACGGATATCCATCATCTAGACATTCTAGGGATGTCATATATGAATATGAAGACGGTTATTTAGAATAAAGAAGTTCTAAATTTTCTGTTGTTGGTAGTACACCATTTGGTACCATATCTTGAAATCAATCCTTTATTAGTGAAAGACTATCACTGTTTTCTTGCTTAATAACGTCTGCTACATCGGCAAGGCTGGCTTTAAGAAAGTTGCAGCTGTCAATAAAGCGAACTTTTACTCTGTTGTTTGGTTCTGGAATAATTTTTTATTATTATTTAGTTCTGCATGTAGGAATGGCAAGTTTTTGTGGCGGTGAGGAATCTGAATTTGTATAAATTTCTGTGACAATTTAGGTAGAACATTAATTTCATCCGCATTAAAGAGTTTTGATTATAATGCTCGAAATAGCATATGAAAGTCAAAACCAGTTCCTTTATATACTATGCATACCAGCTCATGCTTATATTTAATTTTTAAATTGCTGGACTGACATAATGCTGCAATATAACTTCCGTCTTGGTGCTTTAGGTGGAACGTTTTGATTACTGACTTTCTTTTTATTTTTTTATTATGAGTTTTAGATTCACTTTTAATAGTAAATTATCTGCAGCAATGTTCACATTCAGTAGCTTCATTGTACAGATCAATTGTTCCTAGTTTTGAAGTATTGAAGTTATTAGTGTCTCTAATTTGAGTCACTAGTTTATGCGCCCAACTAAAAACTTCGTCAAAGAAATGCTCTAACACGTTTGGTCCTTTGTAGTAATTGCGACGCACAAGAGATAATTTATTGCTTAGATTTTTTACTATAACAATTGTGTAACTTGCAGGTATATATTCACTTATAGTTGTTGAGTTACTTTAAGTTTTATTTATTTCGTTAGAAAATGCTTCAAAATCAAAATAAAGTAAGTACGGAATTTTAAGTGTCATGTGTTTGTTACGGAATTGAATTCAAAAATTTTTACTTTGAAAATGATACGTTGTTTTACTTCGTCCCGTACACCGATGACGAAGATATTGCTCATGGCTCTGCTTGAATCGAAAGCAGTCCTAGCAAAAAAAGGATTTTACGGGCTTGATGTGACCCAGAAACACATTGAGGTTGGTAATTAATACAAAGTGTCACCGTTTTCCAGTTTCATCGTCTTCGTGTATTAAAAAAAGGTTGACTATCGTATTAGACTTTAAACTGCTTTTGTAGTTCAACACGATTTTTTTACTTTTATGCGTAAAAGCATTCATGCGAATACCATTTGCTATTTCAAAAGAAGGAATATCGTAGTGAACTTTAACTTTTGTTTTTGCTTAACATCGTAAAATTAATTTGCGGCATTTATCTCTTCCAAGTCTGATAATTTCTTAATTTCACGTTTTTTGATTTTCCAATTTTCAAAGCTTTAGTTTTGTTATGTTCTATAGCTTCTTTTATAAAAATCCTAGCTGCAATACTGTACTGGAAACATTTATCATCTGAATTACGGATGTTTAAAATTCCTTGCTTTGGAAAAGGCATCTTTAAGTACCCTTGTGCCTTAGAGGTTTCAAATAACGACAATTCCCCAATTTGAATTTGAAAATCATTTATTTTTGTGATGGTCTAATGACTCCCATTTTTAGTAAACAAATTCTTTTTCCGAATTAATTCATCAACACAACTATTAAATTACTTCAAAATTCCGTTTATGTCGTGTAAATCATTCAAAATTGCTTTTAAATAAATGACTTCCGTATGCGTAATATATTTACTACTGTTAGGGTCAATACTTATATTTTTTGACATTTAAATATTGATACCAATCTGCACGCGCAAACCATCGTAAATTTTAAGATTTTTGGATAAAAGTTTTTTAGATGCCTGCTTGGTTTGTTGAAAAATATCTTGTATATTCACCATAGTTGAATTTGGTTTGTAGCTGTACAATTTTATAGTTCCAAAATGTGATCTTGACACTTCTTTGAAGAACAAAAGGTCAATATTGTGCCCGGAATCTTCTTGTCCTCCAAGATTTACAGAGTATCCGCAGATGTACCCATGCATTTCCAAATTGGGAGTGTATACATCACAATCTTTGCAGTGATGCACACGTTCCATGTGTTGTTTATATAGAATCCATAACTGAGTGTAGTAATTAAATTCAGGCATTGGACAATTAAAATGCTGAAATTTGTAAATAGATTTTATAAATATTATTTGTCGAGAGAGACGTCACTATCCACTAAAAGTATAATGTTTGCTCACGTAGTGTGTCACTCACTATTACAAACGTACTCATGAGATACAGATGTGTCACTTTAAATTCTGACAGTACCTATTATTACTATGCAGTGTCACTTGTTGAAATAAATAGAATAGTTATCTATATAGGCGTCATCATGAAAGACATCAACTAATTACAGGCGAAAGCGGTGTCACTTTAATACCCGAGGGTACTTACTGAATATGTGCAGTATCACTACATATAATACATACGATAGTTGTTCGTAGATGCGTCAATATAAAACTAAAATATGATTTTTGTCTATATGCGGTGTCACTTTGTACAACAAACTTGCTCATTACAGACACCGGCGTCACTTTGATGTCCAAAGGTACCAAATGACAGTGCAAGTTGTCTGTTTAGAAAATGCATGCAATTGTTTTTGCCAGAAGTGTCACTATAAAATTATAATTTGATTTTTGTCAATGGTCTGTGTCACTTCATCAACTAAACGTGCTCATTACAGACACTGGTGTCATTTTAATATTCAATAGTACCAAATGATAGTATTAGCTGTCTGCAGAGAAAATGCATGCAATAGTTCTTGCCGAAGGTGTCACTATAAAATTATAATATGATTTTATTTAACGGCTTGCGTCACTTTATAAAATAAACGTAATCATTAAAGACAATGCCGTCACTTTGATATTTAAGGGCACCAGATAATAGTGTTAGGCCCCATTATAGAAAATGCATACATTAGTGGTTGACAGAGGTGTCACTATAAAAACTTGAAGATATTATAGGCATAGGGTTTGTGCTTACTACATATTTCTGCCTTTCAGGAATTGGATACGATTTGATCGCATTTAAAAATTCTATAAGCTCTCCCAATTCTTTCATCCTGCTTGGTGTGAATTCAACGTGTAAGTAGTAAATAAATTCACTGTGAGTGTTGTTCGAGGATGGTGTTTGATTTGGTATATCAAAGCTTGCGGACTAGTTTGTAAGCCTTTATGAGAAACAGAAGGACAAGTAACCCAAACAATATGTATGTAACTCTAACGTCATTGCTTCTGTTCTGCATTTTGGATGATTTATCGGATGAATTCAGTTATTTTTGCTTCATGATATTCAGAAACAAACTTAAGACGGCGTCGGAGAATGTAAGGAGTTTAGTTTTTGCATTGTACGCTTCGTCTGATTCATTCAGTATTGAATTTTCTATCACTAAACCTTTGTTTTAATTTAGAGTATTTACTTTCACTTCCACTCTCACTTGCATGTACAATACAGACAAGAAATTGACAAGGACCCGATTATTGTTAGTGAATGAATCTGGGCTGACTGACGTTTCATGAGAAAATAATTACTTTCTTTTTTGAATTGTCTTCTTTTTGATTTTTTTTGTTTATTTTTGGAAGCTTCTTCCACACTGCGTTAACAGTTTTGTTATGACTTTATATTTAAGGTTCTAGTATTGAAATGAGGTTGTTTGTAATTTTTGTCTGCATTTCTACCTTTTCCTCCACTAGCTTTGTTGCGTATTGTTCTAAGTAAATTAACATTAGCTTTTTATATAAATCAGAGTCAATTACTCTCATCACTGTTGTCATTTTTGACAAGTTAGCATACAAATTCACAGTAGATAATTTTTGTAAAAATATTTGCCAGGACCTGGCAAACACGTTTGCGGTTAGGAAGTACGATTTTTTTAAACTGATGTTGTCTGTTTTCAATTTCTTTGTGAATTGATATATTTTTCAACAGATAAGTTTTTTATATTCGCAAAATAATTCATAGTTTAGTATATACTCTGCAACTGCGTAATTGCGTATCAGATGCTCTATAGATTAATTCTTTAGAATCCCTGAAAATAACTAGTTTGTATAGGAATTCGCATTTCTGTTCAACTAGAGTGCTCATATTGGAGTATGAACTTCAGTCATTGTCCGGAAATATATTGAAACGTACCCAGTACCTAATATTTTGACTGCGTGGGTGTAAATCTAAAAAGAGACACGAATGTTTTTTTAGAGACAGTTTTTTAATTCGCGTCGGTTAAAAACTTTACTTGCCCAGGCACGATTTGTTCAGATATTCTACGCATGTAAGTTCAGTCACGTTTATTGTCAAATGCGATAATTTACTGACTAGTAATCCCAATATCTTGCAATTCTTTCTTAAATGGATTTTGTAATAAAATTATGCAAGAGACTGCTAGATGATGTAGGTGCTTGATGAAAAATCTATTCACAAGGTCGTTATTAGGTTTTTAAAATTAAATCAAGCTGGTCATCTAATATAACCAGACTGTTTTCAGTAGCCAGCAATTCTATATCTTGAATATTTTGCGTAAAAATGATTTGCGGATCGTCAGCTTCCATATAATAAAATATATCTTGGTGGTCGCAGTAGACGTAATTTACTTTATTTATTAGATGTGAAATAACTTCATTCCTTTTTTAAATCAGTTTGAGGATTAAAAAGGTTTTTCCACAACCTGTTGGTCTAGACAGAAATATGTCTCATTTCTTTATTGTTCAGTCTGTATTGATGTTTAGTCTAATAGTCTTGTATAGGACTAATTGTATAACATATACTTTATTCATTATATTCTGCACTTCTAAATAATTAATTAAGCATTAGAGTTTCTTTCAATAATTAAGTATTAGCTGCCGTACAATTAATTAATAAGTGAATTCTGTCTAATTAACTTCCGTTTAATTAATTAAGAAGCGACTTCTGTCTAATTAACTTCCGTATCATTAATTAAGAAGTAACTTCCGTGTAATTAATTAAGGACATATTTTTTACTCAATACGGTATTTCCTACAAGTTCTTTACTTAATATATTTCTTACGTGCTTAATACTTACTCATGTATTTCCTAGAAATTAATTAACTATTTGTCATAAATTAATTTACTGTTAATTAGCATTAACAATGTATTTCCTAGCACGTTGCTGAGTATATAAGCTCAAAACAATTTGAAATAAATCATGCACTCTCCAGATTTCACTGCATCAACTAAACAGTCTCCAGAACACAAAGTAACCACTTATTTAGCATTGTACCTCTTGTGCTTTGCATTCACATATCTCACACTAATACAACTAGACATAGTTACGCTACTATCCGTAACTATGGTCCATAGACTGAACATGTAAATGGATGCAATAATTCAAAGTGAATTAAATCCATTGTGCATTCAGTAACGATTACAAGTAAACTGACGTGGTTTTTAATAACTAAAGAATTTATAAAGATTTTATTTATACAAAAAATAGTATTTACATTTTCAAGTATTTACATTTGTTTCTACAAGTATTGTTTAGTAATGAGCTATTTTTTTTGTACACATACTAAAATTTGAAATAAATTGAATAAATTTCTCCATTTTACAATCGTTAATACATGTAATATTAGTAAAACCGGATAAAATAGATTTAAAATTAACACCAATCATTCGTAGATACAAAAATTGAATGCAGTAAAATGCGCAGACGTATGAGTTATTGTCTTGCAGCTGCCCACAATTTTCATTCAAAATATTATTTACAGGAAGATACATTTTTTATATGTTTGCCATTTTTGTTGGTCGCTGTCAAAATATTAACACGTAGTTCTTAATAGAATTATCCAGGAAATCCAGTGGACTTTTTTTCTAGGTTCAAGATCCGTATTTTGCACAATTGCAATTGGAAATGATTCAAATTTTACATCGCAATGTGTAGAATCTGCTGCTACGACATACACGGGAATTTTAATAGTTTTTAGTTTTCTCAGTTGTTCAATCGCTTAAATAATTTGTAAAGTATTCATATTGTTAGTTATTAAAGATTATACGCTTGTTTTTATCTATTTCATACACTGCTTGGTACTGAGGAAAACTCAAGGTTGTAACTGGTTTAGTAAGCGCTTTCTTGAATTTAAAATTAACTTGAATGGTTTCTATTCGGTTTACAGACAAGCTATTTTCTGAAATTGGTAGAAATTCGACCGCAACTAAGACATTTCCTGTTTTTACGAAGTACAAATGAAAATTATTTTTTTTATATTGTACATACAAAAGTAAACATCCAAAATGAATATTATTTTATTTTGTATTTACCGTAAGTGTACGAATCTAAGTCAATGTCGTTTCCCAGAATTTCGTTTCCGGCAGTTTTACACAAAGATTGAACTTCTTATAGAAAATTATCTACTCTTGCAGTGTCAGTTCCTTTAAACCTAAATGGAAAAACGCGATTCTTGACGGTTTTTCGTTCCATTTTACTGAAAGCTCACTTTACCCCATGTTTTTAAAATTAAATCCGAATTTTTACAATTTTCCATTTTACGCTGTACTGTCTACCATTCCAATGACCAAAAGCTTTGGAATCTTTCCAATTAATATGGAATCTGAAGTAGGTTATGTGAGTTCAGACGTAGTTTGGAATGTTTTATTTTGCACTTCATTTAGCGGGTATTTAAAGTTGTTACTGTTTGATATTTGATGACGGTGCCAATTTACAACATCCTGAGCATCTATCTTTTTTGCTTTTTAAAATGTTGCTTCGGTAATTAACGTCTTGTATGGGCAACCTCGTGTTGTGGGTTCAGTTTTACAGTCAAGGTAAAACTCGGGAATATTACGTCAAAGCACGATTGTTACTTCTGTTTCCGAAAAAAGTTAGCGGATTCAAGTAGTCAAATTCGCAATTAATTTACCAATCATAAAAAACTGAGTAGATTTTTGTGTTTTATTGAAGCAGGTTTTGAATCCACTATCAAAATCTTTAACAACATTTGTCTTCTGGTTTGGAAACCAAAATTCGTCTTTGAGACTGCCATTCTTTTCCAAAGTTCTTGTTCCTAGCAAACGCTGTAAATATGCATTATATGCATAATTGTTTGAGCCGTCAAACACGAGTTCGCTGTTGAGATAGAGTTGAAGATTTTAAAATAAAGCATGACAAAATAAATTTGATGGTGCTACAACGTCCGTGGCTTCGCACTCCGTCCCATCGCTTTTTATAATCTTAACTCCCAAGTTGAGAAATGAATTGCCTTATGATCCGTATCCGTCAATGTTCCAAGTAAACACTATGGAATTTTTTTCGTCTTTCACAGAAGATAACGGAAAGCATTCTACAAACTCTGTAAAAGTTTGCGTCGTGACGTTAGTTGGAGGTAAATTCCAAAAATTGAGTTTGCTGCGAACTGCCTTTCTTGATTTTTTATAAATTGTTGGTTTCTTATCATAGACGTTAATAATATCCATTTTTACAAGCGTACATATTCTTGCAAAGTTAAGAGATGACAAACGTTGTTTTGACAAAGCGTGTAGTTTTATTACTTTCTACTGCATTTCCGTTTCTTCAAGATTACTTTTCTTCGTCTCTTACTACCAACTAAAACTTGTTTTGTCTTTTTTTTACAGTACGCTTTCGTCGTTTTCCGCCTTTTTGGGATTTTGGTTTTCGTTTGCCGACTGATTACGTTTTTGTTTTCTACGAACAGGAGTATAACTAGAACTGGTTTTAGAGCTAGAATTAAAAGGAATGAGGTACGATCTCTCTTCTGAGGACACACCGCTACTATTTCCAGAAAAAAATTCATGTTTCCAGCTCCGGATTCAATAAAGTTTGGTGGGCCAAGTTTAAAGTTTTCTTCTTTGCAACTAACAGTTCTTATAACTGAAATTGGGATTTAAAAAATAGTTTTACTTTTGTTTTACCAGATTTTCTAAAATCAAGCTTTCGGTTAAATTTGTCAACTAATTTTATACGAATATGGTGCACGTCTTTACACAACAGAGGTAGGAACATAACTGGTTTGAATGCTACAGTTGTTCTATATAAATATGAGTTATTTAAATTAATTTTCTGTAAATACGGTACTGCATGTTTTTCGAACACTTGATTCTTAATTATATTCGTTAGAATTAGCATTCGTTTTGAAGGAATTTCGGATGAAATAGGATTGATTGTATCACCTTCAGTTTCATCGAATAGTATTTCCTCCTTCTGCTTTTGAATGTACGGAGGTAACGGAATTCGGGTTTCAGATTCAAATACTTGATCGTTACCAAAATCGAAAAAACTATTTAATGCTAATGGTAGTTTTACACTTATGTCACTGCGTAAATTTTGAATCACTAGGTCACCCAATTCGCTGTAAAATCTAATTTTATTAACATCTTCAAATAACGATGACTCTAAAGCGGAATTAATTCCGCTAATAACTAGACAAGGGGAAACCCCTTGGGGAAACTAGAGACTCCTTCATGTTCCCTTGAAGGCCCAAAATAACCTCCCTCATGTTCCCTTGAAGGCCCAAAATAATCTCATTCATGTTCCCTTGAAGGCCCAAAATAACCTCCCTCATGTTCCCTTGAAGGCCCAAAATAACCTCCCTCATGTTCCC
>JAQFZE010001423.1:0-18035 GCA_034695245.1 Dicyrtomina saundersi | reverse complement strand
AATCGTGTTGAAATTAACACCCAAATGTGTTAGCTCGAGCTAACTAAAAGTTAGTCGAGATCTTTTCTAAGCGTGTATACATCGATAACTATCAATACTTGTGTGCTGTCGAAATTGACGTGTTAACATAACGAAACTAATCATTTAAGATGTATCCTTATAATCTCACGGGCTTTAATTTTTAAATGAGGGCACTCGGCGATGTAGTTAAACTAATTATTAAAGGATAAATCTGATTTAGGTAGAGTTTGCCTCTTCTTCGGCAACATAGGCATATACTTATATAAAAACAGTGTACGAATTAATATGCTATATTAAGTAAGTAACACTTTGTACTATACTATACATATTAGTTGACGCTGACAGTTTATTTTCTGTACTGGTAACGGGGCATTGTGATATATGTATGCTTAAATTAGTGTTAAAATAAAATGCTGGTCTATTAATAGAGTTAAATACCTAGCCTAGGCTTGAAGAATATTATGACCTCCCACAATTATGTGTCTACATGTTAAAATTTTTTTTTAGAGAATTGCGTTAAGTCCAGTGGGTAAAATGTAGACTTAACGCGTTTTGATAAACTCTTCATACGTAAGTAAGTAGCATCAACCAAATGCAAAAGCTCAGTATTGATTTGATCGTTGTTCATTGAGCAGTATTACACAAGGATTAGTTTATTTTACATAACTTATTTTGACGCAGCTCGGTATAATATAATGTGCAAAACAAATGAAATTTTCCTATTCACGCCTGCGCTGCGCTACGTCTAGGACAACATGTCAGTAATACAATGGTAATTGAAATTGAAAGTATAAAATGCAATTTGGCTTAAAGTAATCATAAAGGAAATATTCTTCAACATACCGGAAATAAAAGTTTTATTATAACTACAAATTGTTTATAAATGAGTTTTATTAGTGTCACTTACATTGTCAGAATGATGGGTCTCAAGAAGACGGGAAGATGAAGACTGTTGACAAATCCCCACGCATTCGATAAAGAATTCAGAGGCATCATACGATAGCATCTGACCTGTACATTATCAAATCAAACACTCCAAGAATCACACTTGAAAATACATTGGCATTTTGCATAGGTATTTGACAGGCCTTGTTTATTTACGAACGACCTAACACAACTATACACAACACCGCTGAGATGGAAACATTTAGTAATTAAAAGCGCTAGGGCTGCCTGACCATTTCGGTGAACAGGATGTATAATTGTATAGCCACGCATTGAAAGTATGGACAGCACAGGGCTGGCACAACATTAGTTCCCTTGTATATCATGATCGCAAAATCACTCAAAGCAATTTGATCAAACCATCGTCGAAAAGTATAACAAAGTAGCTTATTCATCTGTCGTCCATGCAAATTCCACGAGGAACTAATGACTAACACGAATAAAATGTTATGAAGCTAATCATTAAAACACTTGCCAACTTTTAACTTTTATTCCTCCATTGAAATTATGGTTAGCTTATTTATGCATAAAAGTACTGTCACTGTCCTGTCATTGAATGATTGTAAAGGGAAATATTTGCATTAAGCTTCTCGGGTTATTTGTCTGTTTTCATTTTTTTGCAAATATTTATGGTTCATACATATTCATTCAATCAACATTTGTCAGCTAAATATTATGTAGAACTAAATTCTAATGATCTATAATCAGTGGCGGATCCAGGATTTGGTCCTAGGTGGGGGGAGGGGTCTAACAATGTTAAGCGGCCATCTTGGAAAATGGCCGCTCCTATCTCTACAATGTTTTCTATAATGATACAATTTGAAGCTATAATGTAATAGACCTGTTACTACTGCTACTTTACAACAAAGTAAAAAAACTTTACGTTCAGTAAATGTCACATGTGAATAAAAATACCTGCCATCCTGCAGTTTTTCGGAGCACTTTGGAGCTTATTTGGTTTCGGTGATGGGAATGACGGACACGTTTGTAGGCGAAAAGGGCCGGACCAAATATTAAGTACAGGAACGGGCTTAATGGGAGACGGAGACTTCGAAGGTAGTGAGCTGCTCTCATGAATTTCGCCCTTTTAGTAGAACCACCGTAGCCGGTATCTTGCCTCCTCATGTTGTAAATAATATCGTTTGGCATTTCAGGATTCCAATGAGTATCTGAAACTGAAAGATTTTAGTATTGAAAGAATATATCGGTATACTTCATTTATTAAGTTTTGACTACATTAGTTTCCGTATCACTTTTTCATCTTGAACACAAATTCGAACTAATTTGATTATTTTACAGGAATCTTGTAAGACAAAAGGGTTGAGTAAATTGAGGCTCAGGAAAAGGTGTGGCTTTACATTACCTCAATTTTATTGGTCCAGTGCAGTGTAAATGTGTAAAGGTAAAAATGTAAAACAAATTATATGTATTGTCATGGCGCTTTTCAATAAATGTATACTTAGAACATAGTATAAGTATATGTAATTATTATTAGAGCTGTAACAATATATTCAATTTTAGTATTATGGTGTAAAAAGTTAAATATTTTTCGATCCAATTATTTTTTAAAAAATTATACAAAGTACCCAATAGTGAGTTTCCCATTTCTGACGACGTATCTGTTTTCTGTGTTTCTGCCGAGGTGTAAATGTAAAAAGCATAAATAGTGTGTTATATTAAAGGACAGGACATTAAAAAATGAATGAATGGAGCAAGCATAGTTTACCGGAAATATGTTGAGGTCGGAGGAGTGAGCTAGAAATGAGACGGAAAGTGAACTTGGCTGTCTGTTTGCACAGTCTTGGAATCATGAGTATGACGTGGCTAACTTGAGACTTGTCCGGGTACTGAACATGCACACTGCACTTTAAACTTAAAATATGAACTAAATTCAAAGCAAATGAGAAATTTAAAAATTTTATCCATGAGAAACGATAGCGGTCCTTGGGGTCATTCCCATGTTCTTCATAACTACAACTATTACTATGAATGCGCTTGCTACTAGTGATACTACTCCTACTTTGACCACCACAAGGGTATTTACGTTTCAATTGTTTCTTTTGGCTAACATTAATTTTAATAATAGGCGAACTCATCTTTCCAATAAGACAGATCGATTTTGATTTTTTTAACAAAGTAAGGAGTAATGCGAGATTTCCTTCCTATAGTCCCAGTACCAGTTGATAGACGACTTCGACTTCAGATTGTTTTGAATTCCGGGAAATAATTTATTACATATTATATATATAATATAAACTAACTTTTGATTTATTTATATCGAATGATTGGATTGGATCGGATGAAATTATGAAATCCAATAAAACAAATAAAACAACTGGTACTGGCGTCTCTCAACGTTTTAAGTGTGAAGATTAAGACAAGACTCTCAACTCTCACAATCTTAGCTATGCTTCATGAATGAAGCGTATTTAACAAAAGGACTTGTTTCTGTCTTTGGCCGACCTTTTATACTTTTTCGTTTTCAATAACAATACTAATAATAGTCTGTATAATGTTATATGCATGTATGTTCTTCTATAGTAAGATCATCAATTTGTATAATTGAATAGTTAGGTATATGTAATCGCGAGATAAGAAAGCATTTAATTCAGCATTGGACATTTCATTCTTGCTTTATCGGTGTAACTTTACATACGTGTACGCTTATGGTTATGGTTGTCAGTCAGTATTTGTCAGGACTGCAGTGGTATGTACGCGGGCACGTGATGATTTTTCACTGGCAATTCACAACATGCATCGACTGAGAGAGCAAGCAGTAAAACGACTTAAGACAGCTGGATTGATCCAACAAATATGTAAATGTACCCGTCAGCAAGGCTACGCTACGGAAAGCACAAGTATTAACTAGGTGAGTAAAAAAAATGTGAATGATAAACCCATAAATACTTCGGTTGTTCTAACATGCATAATTCTTTTCAAAACTCAGCACATATAGTAGGAGCAGGCAGATCCTGTTGCCCTTTCATACAGAGCAGAATAATTACATTAAACTTTGATGAATTGCGTGTACTAGTATGATTGGTAATTGGTCTGTAGCGATCAACTATAGTAACTGGTGGTACCACATTGGACATCGTCATCGGATTCGCCAGTATTCGGTACTTGTGGTGGTATAATTATTATTATTATTACAAGTAGCACTACTAAACATATTTAAACCCGCTTTCCCCTCATTTACCGCGTTCAAAATTTCAAAAACAAGTTCGAGTTATTATTCGTACTTACTTACGTGGAGGTAGGTACTAAGGAAAGTTTAGAGAAATAGAATGATGTATTCGCTTAACATGCTACAGTCAGAAAATCAGGACATTTGATAATATATTAGCTTAGGCTTAGTATGATCGTATGGGAAGCCGCTGGAGGTTTTGACAGCTCCTGCAAGAATGACAAAAGAAGATATAGGAAAATACCTATACATACTACTATCTGTAATTTTTTGCTTTGATACATGACAGTGTATTTGAAATGCACCACCGCATCGGTTTAGTGAGTTATATCATTCTCTAGGAAAATGTCAAATTTTTTATTCGGAAACTTAGCTCGCATAGGCACCAAAAATAAAAATCATATTATTAGTATGTCCGTATCAAACGCCTGATAAGCTCTGGATTCTGGATACAAATATTTTGGTCTAATAGAGAAATGAGAAGAATACACGCGTGTTCCATTCTGTTGCTGCTCTTCATCTGCTCATCACACAACAAGAGTTTCAAGTTTCATACGCTGTCTGTAAATTAATGCGTGAACACGAGAATATCTTTGGTATTTTAAGGTTTATATTTAGTCTGTCTGCCTCGGCATCATATTTTTTACTGTCGTTTATCGTCCAAAGCGTGACAAGACAAAGATAGTCCCTACGTGTGATAAACGTGGGGATGTAAATATGTATAATTATACTTTTGAAGGAACAATTTATGACACTGACATAATGTATATAAGTATGCATGGACTCTTTATCGTTAGCTATACGAAATGCAATGCAATAATTCTGTGCATGCATTCACTATGATGATGAGACGTACAAGAGTTTTGAATGTTATCAAATAAATAACCCATGATTAAATTTATTATTTCTCCCCACACTATTGTTGTTCTCGTTAAGTCTAAACTTTTTATTAATTTTTCCTTTTCAATTTCCATTTTTAAGTCTTCCATAAACGAAGGACAATTTTGTTTTTCTTGTAGAATAAAATTGCAACTGCAATACATAATATTGTAATTGTAATTCAATAGGCATCTAGAGCAGCGTCTCCGAACGCTGATTTCTTCTTTTTTTTACAAACAGTAATAATTATTTTTGTGCATATAATATTATCGTACATCGTACCATAAGCATTGTATACGGATTACATTTTTTATAAGATTCCATATTCGTATTGTATTGCATTATTGCATATACTAAAATTGTATTCGTTACTTGCCAGCATTACAATATAGATATATAATATATATATTTACCTAATTATCCTTTTAGTTTTACTTTATAAACGTAAAATGTGGCTCTTTTTTTTATAATATTTTAAAATTTTAGTTGTTACAAATAATCCAAACAATAACATTCTATTATAGTGTAGGTACTTATGTACATATGCTACTTTAAAATGTAGCTAAATCTAATAAATGTAATTTGTTTTATTAAATGGAATCACATAAGTAAGAAGGATATAATAAATTTTAAGGAGAATTACTGGTGGGTTAGTTTTTAGTGTTAAGTTAGTATATATAATATATAAAATAATACAAATACATATTATAGTAAATAATTATTCATAACTATACATAATTTATAAAATGCGAAATGGAATTTAATAATTACTTAAAGTTAGTATGAATTGTCAACGTCAGTGTCATGTCAGTATCAGTATATTCACTGTATATAAGCTATTTCATTAATAAAACCTTACGGACAATCAGAGCAAGGTAAATCAAGATGTCAGTGCATGACATTATTTTGACCCTTTGTGATTGTGACACAATAGTTTAATTTATAGTTAGGACCGGACACACTTTTTGTAGGCTCAACGGTTGAACAGAAGTTTAAAATTTATTTCAAGTATAATAGCACGCCTTGAACCTCAAACCCAGACCCAGACCTGATACAATATCACGGATGCGTATATACTCAATTGAATTAGAACGTTAATAATGCTTAAATGCTACTTACTTACTATATACAAGAAAACTTTAAGTCTAAGGAAGCTTATTCAAAAAGTACCATCGGTGGATAAAACAAACCGTATATTTAGCAAGACAGAACAGGGTAGATGAATAATTACGAAACGGTAATTACTCATTGTTCAATTTCAATGGTAAAGGTTGAATCGTATTATTTCCTATCATCTCAAAATATTATTGTGTAACGTTGAAAACCACGTTTTTCTCTTCCAGATTTGCCAAAAGTTGGTTTTGGTAGGCCAACTGTTTTATTATTATCGAAATACCCAAAGTTCAAGACTAGTGATAGATACTACAAACAACAGGCTCAGCTTGTGTAATTATATAAGTTAAAGGTTCGTCATAGTTATATTGTTGGGTTTAGGGGTGGAGCATCGCGGTAAGGGAAGTCGAATTATAAATATAGATATTATTACAAATCAAAGATGTGAAACGTGCAATATGTGCAATGAGGAATGTTAGTATTGGACAATACAAAATACAAACATTCCGTATTGCTCATAGAATGGCTTCATCGTCCGCGTATAATTTTACTTGTCGTAAATTTCACATCTTTGAATTGTAATAATACCTATATGTATAATTCGACTTCCCTACCGTGATGCTCCATCGCTAAACCCAACAATATATAATTATTTAGGTAAATATGAATGCTCCAAAACTACCCCATATCATAGTGGACTTGAATATCTTAAAATTAAATCCTCAAGTGTTTCCAAATAGTTACATATAATTAATTGTATCTACTCTATTCGTACAACTTGCACAAATTACAATAATTATTATAGTCTCTTATACTCTTGATTGAAAAACCTGCTTGATTATTCTCCGTGAATTACAATGTAACAAAATATATAAATAAATAAATAATAAACCAAGCCCTCATTTTCGGGGCGGAAGAATTGCACAGGTAATATACAATATTACAGACTATTTAGGTAATAGGTTTAAAGTAGTATGCAGTGTTTATTTGTGCAATAATAATTACGAATTTTAAAACTCTACAAATTAATTTTAGTTGAAAAGATAGGCAAAAAATTAACATTTAGTACATCTGTGGTCTATTAGTTACAAAAGGAAACACTGATATCTCATTGGAAAAGGAATTAGAAGATACTTAACGTGACGCTTGTCCAGATTGAGTGACAAGTGACTTTGGATCGAAACTCTCAGTATTCTTCGAATGAAAAACAAGAGGGTTTAATAGTCTTCAGCATATTATACACATTATTATTCAAAGTATACTACTAGAATGTTAATAAGAGATTACATAAATATTTATGCACAGGTTAACTAAGATTAATCGGACATTTATCATTTAAATAAGTAACTCATAGATTTTCAATTTCTGAAGTGGAACAATATGTCATAATTAAATTGTACTCTGAACAACAAATGCAACAATGTTATGCAAACAGAAACGAGAGAAATCTCGAAAAAAAATAGTTCTATTTCACATTCACAGTCCAGCGTACAATTTAATAGACTTTTTATAAAAATTACGTATGTAGTAAAAATTAATATTTAAAAAATAAATAATACGTTGAAAACAAAAGTAGTGTGAATTAAAAAGTAGTTTGATCCCGTAATTTATCTTTAGCACCAACAAGAAAATAATTGTTACAATAAAATATTCCTCCCATACATTTACTTAATCACACCTTACAATAATATCTGAAACTTAGGCCATATTTATAAGTTTTAATATCGACTTTAAGAGACAGAATTTCAGTGATACAAAAGCCACAATGAGAAGCATAATAATCCACAATTTCATGTGTAGCTTAATCTATTGTTTATTTAATTTCAGCTTAATTTCTGACGAAATCTTACTTAAAGCGATAGCTATTATTCGGAAGAGCGTTTTTACTAACGAACTCTAAAAATCTCCTAGTTATAATGATTAATCTATAGGTTAGCTTCACGAGGGAAATGAGTGTATACTGCGTGTGTGAAAGTAAAAAAAATCAGGATCGAAGTCTGCAGTTACTTATATTATGCATCTCTTATTATCAGTACCCCTCATTCAACCCGCAAGCTGTAATTACAAATACTAAATCCACATATCTAATAGAAAATATAAACTAAAGGTGAAGGTAAAATAGTTAATTTTAAATTTAAAAAACATCTGACAAAACTTTGATGATGCGATATGCGATAGGGCAAACCAAATTTGTTTTATAAGTAGAAAGCTGAGCGAGTCAAACTTTGTATAAACACAACACAATAGTCACATCTGTAATCACTAATAGTAGATTTACAAGTAAACACTAGCACAGACGGTGAATAACAAAAAAGACAGGCATGTCAAGGGTTGGCTAAGTTAGAAGTTGGTAAAAGTCAGGGGATAGCCATAAAACGGCACTCTATTGTCGACGCTTTGTCATCGTCTGGTAACACAAATCACATGGGTATATTTCGGCTATGTGCAGGATCAACGCACCACAGCATCGGTCTATCACAGATGAAATCAAATTCTTCACTTCTGTAACATATTATGCGTCTATAGCATGGACATTGTTGTAGACACAATTTATGTCTTTGTATAAATATTGTTCAAAATGTTCTGCTTCTCTTAGGACAGCTGATTCAAACACGCTCTACAAAAATCACTATCTATAATCATCTAATATTTTTTAACTAATTATATAGCTTTTTTAATGTTTTCTTTACGTACCATATAATTTCTACACTCATTATACTTTTGTTTAGTTTTACTAAAGTGTAGTATACACTTACTCTAAAATATGTCAGTATTATTGAATACACTAGAGTGTCAACCAACTATTAATTTCTCATCATTTTCATCATGGTAAATATGTTAGTATGGCATTGAATAGCATTATTTAAGATTTGATACAATGGACTGTACATACAAAATAATTACTATAAGCAGAATATTTTCTTTCATAGCATATACATACCTTACGTACACCTATTTAACTGAACATTTTGGCGACAGTCAAACACCGTGAAAATATTTTGCGCAAGACTGACTTCACAATCACCATTTCGTTATAGATTATCAGCTAAACTAAACTGTGAAGACATACATATAAAATAAATAAATCATAGGAAGTAGTGAACCTGAAGGGTTCATCAATATTCTAAAGTAGAGGCTTAATGTCACCATTTCATTTCAGCTATAACATTTTTTTTAAATCGACCTGTACCTACCTAGTACCTACTAGTGAAAGAGGTTCAAATTTAATTCGCGAAATATAATTTTAAAGAACTGTTTCAAATTAACTTGTTACGAGATAAAATCAATGTCTGCGTATTATAAATAACAAAATTGCTTAAGTAGCAAAATAAAATTACCCACAAAAAAGTACAGCTTACCCACCATAGAATAGATTGTTACACAAATAAATGAGATCTAACCGCCCAGTACAATTTAATATAGGTAACAAATAGAAATAGATAAAGAAGCAAACATACGCAACGAATCAAAGATTACAAGCTAATCAGTACTTTAGCAATTATATTCACTACTACGATCCCTTAGAACTGTGACTAAACATGAATACAGCTTTAATTTCCCTAGTAAGTTAAGTTTGACAGAAACATCCAAACAATAAAGTAATTTGTAATCACAACAAAAAATAATCAAGTTTTCGCACAAGAAAAAAAGTACAAAAATTAGTTGAACGTCTGCGTTTCCCAAGAGCATAGGAATTTTACAGCTGCATTAACTAAAACTATAAAATACAGCAAAATAATGAGAAAATGAAATCTTAATGTGCTCCAGTATGTAATTCTTGCTGTGTAAGTTGAATGTATAAAACAAAGTAACACAAAAACAAATCTTCAATTTGTGAAGCGCGAGTAGGTAGAATACTATCGACTTTTACAAAGAATCGTAGCATAAAAAACCGTCAGTACTTCTGAAACTAATAGTTATCATCTTGAAAGTTGAGTTCACAGGTATGATTTTGTGACTAACTGAATGGAAGTATACAGTATTGACGCTACATACAGTAAGAAAGCAGTTTCACGTGCGGTAACTTCCCTTACTGTAAAAGACACAAGTAAAAATCTACAGTGTCCATGCGACTGCGACACATTTTGGTTTTGTAATCGTTCTTGACACTTCTATATGGTATAAGACCGTTTTCATTTTGCAAGTTAGCAAGCGTTGGGGCGCAAACTTGCTTTGTATATCCCACAAAATTTGGAAACAGATTCTTTTAAATATGGCGTTTTTAGCACTATTAATTGTAACTCATACGATATTGTTGGAAATTCATGTTGGTGCTGTTTAAAACAGGAATTTCATGATGCACTGAACGATGACCACACTGAGGACAATGTGAAAATAGGTCGAACACACAAAAAACATATGAAGGAGGAAAGTTCGAAGTAAATCTTGTTCCACCATCCGCTCACCGCTTGTTTCGAAGAATCTACCATTGACAATACCGTCTTCCCGCTTCTCACTCAATGAATACGATTTCCACTTCCCAGTCTCATAGTAATTTTCTAACATCCTCTCCTTTTCCGTATATCGATTGTACAACCAATCTTGAAGCTTCTCTTGATCCGTTGGCACCTACAAGAAAATATTTGAAAATAAGCTTGCGATACATCAGACCAACAAAATATTGTTTAAAATACTGTTGTTTTTAAAATACATAGGATATATATATATACTCACATCTTTCACGTTATACACCCGATAATGAAAGTGCACACTGCAAGGAGATGCATAGCCCATAACTACATCGAGGAGACTGAGCTATTTGTTAAAAAATTAAATCCAACAAAATTAAATATTTTTCGAGGTACATATTATTTATAATAATAATAAAATAGTAGTTTATTTATTACATCGAATTGGTTTAGGATATTTATTCTATTTCAACTCTGTTAAATGTATCTATATGTAATATGACCTGAGCGAACTCCAAGAATGATTAGTACTACTTACCGGCCTGCCCTTAGGGTAAGCTATAGTCAGATCGATAATATACTGTAAATAGCCCGACTGCAACACCAAATCTATCCAAATCATTTTATGAATCAATAATCATTGAAATTTGCTGACTGATTAACGATCAAGGTAATTCGGCACAATTTCTTAATCCGACTTACTATTGTTTGGAATATCTGAAGGGTCTGCTCTGTCACTAGAAGCAAGAGGCTTCGGACCCATAGACTCCAAAATTACATTTAGTGCTCCCAGACGTGGTAAAGTCACATGCTGAAGCTTAGGCAAACCGTTTTTTTCAGCGTATCTAAAGTAATTTCAAAATTCAATAAATATAGTTTGTCTCTTTTATCATTTTTAAACTACGATTTAGAATAATTATATCTAAAGTCCAATTATTCGAGCACTCAGGTTACTCGGGTACCATTAAATAACACGTATCTGCGGAGCTTATAAATCTGGGGAATGTATATAATAATAATATTTTATTCATCAAGTTGATATAATGGCCCCAGGCCCTTGCCCTTACAACCCCCACGCATTTTATCAGATTCATATGTTTACATAGGGAATATACATATACATGCAGATCTAGAGCTGGTTATGAAAAGATAACATTTGAAACTAGTAAATTAATAAATTCAAATAACTACATTTCTAACCAAACAAGTACATGAAAATAGAATAAACAAACCTCATCACAACAACAGCTTTTTACGAATAAATGGCTCTATTTCGAAGGACATAATACAATGCAATAAAACTGGAAGCAAACAATTAGTGTTTTACAGAAATATTAAGACAATAGCAAATTAATAAATTACCGCTGACTAGCTATCCGACGTTTTCTTAAGAAACCACCTTCAGGAAATAATACAAGCCACTTTCTTCTGTTGGGTATATATACGTGTTTTAAATAATGGGCAAGCTCTCTTACTGTTGCATCACGTGTATCACGCCCCTATTTTAGATCATCAAGCAAATAAAATTTTAATAATAACTTGCCAGACTCAAGGCAGCATGAACAAAAGAACATATTATAAATTGAATGAAGTTATCAGTGCTAACCGGGATGGTGAAACAAACTTACGGCTGAAATAAAAAAGTCTCCATGGTACGAAGAAACTACGCCGAAATTTGTGTATTTAAAAAGTCTGTCCATAATCCAGTTGAGATTAGGAAGAAGACCTGGTCTTGTAGTAAAGGCTGCCATCATGAGAGGAACATCGCTTGTAGACTGATGATTGGCAATGACTAGTGATTCTCGATTCGCAATATCATCGATATTATCCCCCGATTCAATGACTGTACGACACGAATAGAAAAAATATTTAAAATTATATAAATAAAATACAATTTACTGTCCAGTAAGCTAATTGTTTTAAAGCATATTGTCACTTTTTTACTGGTTTAGAGATGCGTCGGAAATTAAGAGTCGCATAAATTATTGTCACTTCAGTCAGAAGTTATTTAAGGCCAAAAATGTTTTAAAACGTAACTTCAAATTGACACATACAAAGATAAAAAATATTTATTAAATATCACTTACTATTGTATCCCGCAGAGTAACTCCAAAGTGCAACCATAGAAAGTAACCAATGAAATAATACGCCTTCGATATCTCGATAAAGTGCAAAATTTACTGAACTTATTGGACTTAAGAGGATTAACCAATAAACGTAGGTCGGAATACAGTATAAATTATTAATTACAACCAAAATAGTCCTTATTATGCACCAGATCAAATGCAGGCATCTGAAATAAATTTCAAATAAATCGAATATAAACGTTGAACGCAGTATGCTTAACATTTTGTTTTATAATACTTCCAATTCCAATTAATGAGATATGCGCACTATCGCCAATTGTCACCAGTTCTCCTTATTATCACTCGTAGTCTAAGTAAGAGCTGCTCTTGATTGATTCTACATTGATTTTACGTAGGTAAACAACAACGCCACAACAATTACAATGTAAGTAAGTACATACACTGTTACATCAGTTGGTAAACAAAGAATTTTTAACTCTGACTCATACACTCGCTTTTCACATGTGATTCAGTGTTTACATCTCATCTTTAAAAAACGTCATGTATTAAGTCGTGCGTACACATTAATATATATTAATATATACAAATAGTAAAATTAGCAATTTAAAAAAAATGTTGTCAGTTCTCTCTGTATATTGGCACATACATTTTGTTATAACCCTAAAATTTGCAGTTCAAAAATTGAAAATATAACTGTGCCACTATGTAATGATGTAAGTAAAAACATTTTTGTCTAAAATCTTCTCTAAATTTTAATCAACATTCAACATGTTTAAACTTACAACATCCCTTCGTACTCGCCTCCGAATAATATATAATTTCAAATGTACTGACTGTACTTACACAAACACAAACAAAAAACAAGAGAAACTGACTCAGGGTGTACGAATAATTGATCTTTTTTTCTGCCGCAAGCGAGTGAGTACTATAATACATTCCATGCCCCTTACACAACCAAACCGTGGAACACAATACGACATGAGTATAAATTATCATAAGGTGACTTACAAGAAGAGACACCTCCAACTGAGGTCCTGAATTTCCACCAACATGACAACAAAAATGAATTTTGGACGCGAGGGTAAAGGGGGAAGTGATTAGAGAATAATTAAGTAATTCTTTCAATACATTTCGATTTCGATTCACCGCCTCAAAACTCGAATATGGAAATGAGTCTACTACACCATTGACCATTCGTAATAATAATAAAATCAAAGATGTGTAAATAAGAATAATATATGAAAAATTCCTCTCCTCTCACACAAAACTACAAATCGTCAGAATGAGGATTGGGCTGTGTATGTGTATGAGTGACGGCAAACTGTAATTACGACTGTACACAACACTCGTGTGTGTGGACACAGTCTACGGGGATTACAAACTGAATCTATAATTTAATGATAACGATAACCTATCCTATCCTACTTTTATAAAGTATAAATTAAATCGTCGTCACTGGTCCAGAGCCACTGACTTCGACTGTAATGTAGCAAGGTAATTTTGAGTTTTTTTTTCTTCTTAAGGACTTGGGGATTTACGATTTTGGGATTCCTATTCACTAACTAGTAAAAGTCCTACCTCTACTCTCTACTATATATTATTACTGGAGCTGGTTGAGGTAACCAACGCAACACAATCAAGACAGAATCATACAAAACACCACGACTGCGGTACAGTCGTAATTCCTAGTCATATATATTCGGGGGATTCCATATTCGTATATGGTACGAATACGAGTACAACGAGCAAAGTCAGTCAGTAGTAGTTTGCTTTGCAGTGCTAGAAACTCCCCACGCAGCTCCAAGGATGATTTTCTCTCTCATCTCATCTTCGCATAAATAGTGCTGAGTGCTGGCCCTGGCCCTGGCCGTCGTGCCTGCCGTGCCGTGCCGTGTGGTGGATGTGCATGGTGGAAAAGATGAAAACAGAATCAAGAATAGGCTCTGCTAGTTATTTAGAGTTCTCGAGGAGACGCGCGTATATGGAAGGACACATGGATTCACTTGTGGATGTGGATTGTGGATGGGAGTCGAGAATGCTTTATTATAGCGTTAGCATATAGCGTATCTATTTTTCAAATCTCCTACACTATTATCTCTATCTAAATATTTCTAAGGAATATTGAACATTGAAAGTCGGATTCGTGAGCGTGAGCGTAAAGTACATATTTACATGCGAAAGCCACGAGATGATCTAGAGAGACCGGAGTTGTTGTGAAGTATGCATGACCGGCTGCAGTGGCTGCACATACAAAAGGCTGAAATTCTTATGTTGTTGTATTTATACGTAAACATTACCTAATTTCATCTCCTGTCAAAATATATATCAAGTAAATTCCACATCGTAATCATAATCTGTCAATTCAATAATTTCCAGTCACGTAAATCTAAAAGGCAAGGGCTGTTACACAATATCAAAATTGTGAAGTTTGTTTTTGTTTCTTTCATCGCCAATCTTCAAACCCTCAAACAACTCATTTTATTGCTTCTAACACTAACACTAAAAATATGAGTAAAAAAAAGTAAGTCATAAGTTACACGAGAACTAGATAGGGACTACTGACCCTGACCCACGCCCACGACTACTACTAAGAGTAAGTAACAAAGTACTTCTTCGGCTTGCAATTGATATTATTGAGGAAAGTAGCAGCCGTCACATGTCACATATCCAGAATATCGAAGTTAAATAAATACTTATTAACTTATTAATAGTACGTTTACAATTCAAGAAACGCCGGTGAACAAAAACTAAAGAGAAAGAAGGCAAAGTGAGACTGTCACCGAGACTTCAGAATTCTTTAATTGTTATTAGTCCCTGTGATAACTTCAATTGTACTAGTGACTACTAGTAAGAGTAAGTACGAAGTAGGATTTAAACAAACGAATAAATATAAAACACAAACAATCGTGCCTTGGAGTTAGTATTTCCTGCGATGGCACAACAGTCAATAGAAATGAAGGTAAGTAATTAAGTAAATACTATTAATACAAATTATTGAATGCAGAGAAGTAAACTAGTATTAACGTGGTGTTGTAAGTAGGTTGTAATACAAGTTTGTTACGTTAAACTTGCAGCAAATAAACATTGTTGAAATCATAACTTATTACCTTATTATATTATAATGACATAATTTTTTTCTTGAATTTATCAGGTGATATTTAGCGGAGGTCACCCAGTTTCAGCTGGTTTGTGCTGGTACGATAGAAATATAACAATGGCATATCTGGGATCAGTTATACGGTGAATTTCAGTGAGGAAATAAATGATGAATGATGAAGAGGAAAATATAGTAGTCAAATGGAAGAATGAAATGAGTGACGAGTGAGTGCTTAAAATATCCTCTGATTTTGAATTTGAACAGATCACGTTGACGTGTAAGAGAATATTTGGCACTAGTGGCATAAAAAACATAAAATGTGAAGTTATATTTTATAATGGGTGTAATAATGCTTTGTATTTAAGGTCTTTGTAATAATCTACTGTTATTAATTGTAATTTAGGATTTTCGGCAGTATTATGGTAATAGTACTAAAATTTAATTTTTTATAGCATTAAGAACTGACACCTTTATTTCTTCGGCTTTAAGAGTTCCAAAGCCCATCGTTCTTGTTTATGCTCACGTCGTTTGGATGCCACTCCTCGTTTTTTCACACCTTATACATGAGAAAACGCTTGAAGAATTAAGGGATTTGAAGGCAGTAAGCCTTAGTATTCTTCAATCGTAACTGCAGTTGAGAAGACTTCGCTTTGGTTAGAAACCCAAATTATATGCTATACTGCATACATATTCTATTCCAAACCTCCTAAACTGTAAACTTAAATTATTTTTGAAGAATCATTTTATCACTTATTTAACTATAGTAAGGATTAAAAATAAATCCTACATTTCTTGAATCCAGATTTTTCGAGCAGTAATCACCGTTCGAGTTACAACATCAGGAACAGAACGATCAACCAGGGGTCCTGATAATTGTGGTCCAGGACAGTATGGACAAGCTGTCCAAGAAACTCAGCAGTGTGTTCATAACGCCAATCAGAAGCTTCTAGGCTCGTCTTGAACATGCACTACAAGTATTTGTTTTAAATTAATAATTATTTTATTTGATACATACCTTTCATCAAAGACAACCAGTATGCGTGCAAAATACTAAAATTAGCCGTGTGGAGGTTATATTTGCTGTCACACTGTGAAGAAAAGGAAATTGTATAACATGCCGGCATTCACACGTACGACTGTAGTACCATTCAGTGTTCGTATTTCCAATGATACAATACATAATCGTGTAGTTTTTCATTAAAAATTTAAAAATTAAATGAAAGGGAGTTAGTTATATGACACAAGTTTGAAAATATAGGGATTAGAATTATTTGCTGTGACAAGTTCCTCCTAAGACCTCTCATAAACTCTGAACTCTGTTTCCCAAATCATGTAAATTTAACGTTTTTAATCACATAGATAACTCTATTCCCACGATATAATATTTTCTATTCCAACACTGTGAAAAGTACGAAACTACCATTTTCTTCTAGTGTTTCAGTGTAGGTCTTGATTTTTGCTTTTCATGCGAGTGAATCAACGATGAGAACAAATTTGTAGTACATATTTACATAGTAAAAGTTTAATCCTGGTCTTCACATCCAGGCTTATATTAATTTTATAAATATGGAGTCTTTATTTATGTATTCATTTGAGACGGGACTAGCCTCCTTATGGCTGTAGCTAATAATTTGGACACACACTGACAAATGTTAGTACCACTCCACTCATTGCATGGTTTATGCATTTTGGTTATGAATATGTCACCTCCTCCCTAATCTAAACCTCCCATTATCCTACCTTATCCGAATGAGTTTTTCGGTATCCGAAAATCCGTACCCTCGCATGCCAAAATGTCAACGGTGTCAATTTAATAGAGTTAATTGTAATGTTACTTACGATTAGTACTCAAACTTCAATTGCAATTATTAATGTGACCTAAGTGAAGCTCTTTTACACTTAGGCTTTAAGCCGTTATGATTTAATCATGGCTTTTTTCTGCCATTGTTTTGAATATTTTAGTTTCATATCATTTGAGAACATAATTGTGTAAATACCGGAAAGGCCAAAAAGCTTTATTCTGAAAAGGTCAATACCAACCGCAACTGTATGGTTGTCTAAAGTAGCCTTACTTATGTTTTGCTTATAATTTCTTTTTAAAACTGAAAATATGACCTTTTTGCATTGTGTGATGCTGAAACCAGTTAATATCAATCGGTATTTGAGAATGGACCAGTTGCGGATAAAAAATACCTGGCGGAATTGCTGTGAACCAATTTAGAAGTCAATGCAAAATCATACAATTATTGTAATGGTTAACTTTCCAATATAAGGTTTATAGGCGCAAATTAAAGATA
>JAQFZE010001422.1:0-18036 GCA_034695245.1 Dicyrtomina saundersi | reverse complement strand
GTCCGGGTCGGGAACGGTCCGGGGCGGGTCGGGTAAGGGAAAACGTTTTCCCGTTCCCCGAAACTCGGGTCGGGGAAGAATTATTTCGGGTCGGGGCGAGGAATGCAATTCCCCGGACCGACCCGGACCGAACGTAGCTCTAGGCACGAACACGCTCGCCCAGATCGAGACGACTACATTGTTATTGACAAAACAAATCTTAAGGAAGGTAACGCATTGTAACCATAGAGCTCCTACTCAAATTATAAGGCATCTTATACAACTAAGCTACAGCTATGTATTTTTCTTATTTTTCTACCTTTCAGCGATGTGGAGTCAATACAAGAGATGCGACGAAGAGGATATTTTTACAAGAGATGGATGCTCTACATTTGGAGTGCCCTATAATGTTCACAGCATTATGCACTACCCAGGTATTGTTACTGATTTAAACTTTTCAAAGGATCCTACCAAACCAATTATGTACTCTAAAAAAGGAGTAGACCCTATTCCCTCTGGACTTGTTGACCTCACTGAGGATGACACTGCAAAGATTAACAAGATGTATAACAACTGCCAAAAGTAGATTCTGCAAATTAAGGTGTCTGAACATATTTACTTTCCTTGTAATTATTTTTGAGGAATGTGCCTTTAAAATAGGAATAAAAAATAATTAATTCGGCCTAATTTTGATTTGACTCGCGAGTTGTAATTAAAATATTGACAAACTGAAGAGAAGTTGACTTATTTCACTCATCACTCACCATCATACATTGCATTTGTTAAAGTACAGCCACCAAGTCAGCTTGTCAAAACAAGGCACTTGTCATGATGGTACTAGGGCCGGACGAAGAAATTTTAATGAGGCAGCCATTTGTTTCCATACTACAACCACTATTTTGATTTTATTGATAGTTTTCTTTGGTAAAGCATAATTTTGTATTTATGCGTTTTACAAAAGTGCAAAATGTTCTATTTGCTTGATTCAAAAACGTGCAAAATGTTCTATTAACGTGTTTTGAGAAAAGTGTTAAATGTTTTATTCCATGTTTTTTAAATGTACAAAAATATTTATTTTGCATGTTTTTGAAATGTCAAAATTTTCTTTTTCACATGTTTTTAAAAACTTGCAAGATGTTCCATTTACATGTTTTTAAAAAATGCAGGCAGCAGGGGCTGCCTTCGCTGGCCGCAATATCCGGCCCTAGATGATACACGTCCTTTTGCATTTAACATATTCTGTTGCAAGGACTAATTCCTAGTTTTATTCGTAGCATCTGATTTAAACCTATTGCATTCAATCATACATGCAATTTACAAACAAAAAAAAACAATTCTTCACGAAAATCATTCATTTTGATGAGGTTACGAATGTGGCCAGAGTACGAATACATACAGTACGACCGCTAGCCGCTAGGGTACAAATAAAGACGGTACAAGATCTGAGGGGACGATAATCAGTCGCTAGTGTAATTTCTCTGACTGAAAAAATACTATTTATAATTAAAAATAAAAATAGGTCAGTAATTACACTTTACAATCATTGCAGATGTTTCGATGTTAATTTATTTATTCAAAAAGCGGCGACACAAAAAAAGCCTTTGGACTGCTAAAGTATTAGGATTCTACTATCAACAGCAAATATTGTTCAGGTAAAAATTATCCAATTATTATCATTTCCAATGTAAGCGTTTTAAAGTGTTAAAAACAACGTAAGCCATGTAAACGTCACATGTATAGTTTTTATTGTACAAGTTGTCATTTAAAAGTGTTTTAATTATCAAAAAGAAGACAGTGTGGTCTTTTGAAATAAACAAAAATGTCTGGGAATAATATGCTCCTGTAATGAAGTGTGCAAGGTTCAATTATAAATACAGAGTTAAGAGATCTACATTTTTGGTAATCTTGTAAATGTGCTCACGCCTCACATTAAACGTCAACATAACAAAATGCGTTCTTCGTCGGGAAAGTATATTAGTGTAAATCGCCACGCAGCGACACATTATCAATATAATGCTCATTTTATGTGGCCTAGACTTAGCAGTTTTGAATCTGCGCATGCGCCCTTCCGATCGACTCAACATAAAACAAGCTTGATTTTCATCCGCTTGAACTTTATCGCAAAATGTAATAGCGTAATTCCAGAGAGCTTGGTGGTGCTCAATGTGCACCAAGTACTTTACATGCATTGTAATTGGAGTCAAGTAGAAAACCGCAACGTATCTTAGGACGGTCTTGTAGATCATCGTTGTTGGATTCGTTGCGGTCTGTTGGGAATTGTAAAAAGAAATAGTAATGAGAGTAAATGTAATTAAATAAAATGTATTTATTTTATTTAAATATATTTGTTTTACTTTACGCATAGCTAGAATTAGTTATGTACTAGAACGCACGTTTCAGCTCATACTACTTTTAAAACAAATAGGCAAATTTCGATTTTTAATTATAATTTAATTGTGTAAATAATTTGACGAAATATTTAATTTTGCCTAAATAAAAGGTTCTAATACATTCCTACTAATTAAACGGAAGCCAGTTTAGAAAATACTTTGATAACCTCATTGGCTGAGTTGTAACTTACGTCTTATGTGTATTTTCTTTAGGCATAAAATGAATTTAATACAATTTAAATTTTTTCTGCTATAATATGCACAGTTACCTAATTCATTTGTATGGACAGCGGATTGCAACAAAGTAAGAGTACGCACCTTCTGGTTAAGTAGCAAACGTAACCATATTAATTTAAAAATATTTATACTACATAGTTGAATATAAAAACTTGCAAATTGTGATTAACTAGCAGAAGGAAGGATTTTGTTCTTGTCAACAATATTTTATAAAATCAATTGGCTATTATTTTCTCTATACCAAAAATTCTAAATTCCTTTGAAATTCATCTCGACGTAGCTAAACGTTTTGACTTATGCATAACATTAATTATTTTCTTGCCCCTTAGGCAGAATTGTTTTTTTATGATCGTACATTCTAAAGTTTGATGAATTTCAATACATTACGTCGTTTAAATCCCCTTAGCCAGGTTTCTGCAAGTGCCATCTCTGAAATTTTCAAATTTTTAAATAAAAACACAGCTCTTTTTCTTGTAACAGCTTCCAAATGAAATCCATTTCAAAAAATTGTTAATGGAAATAAAATAAATCTAACCCAACGGCAGGCATCTTATTTGGCTGCACACAACTGAAACCTTTGCAACAGAGTTGCCTTGAAGGACCTGATGCAGTTGAGCATTTACACAGTTCCCCTGCGCACTGTCAAAATCAAAATTAAAATTACAAATCAGTATCAATCGTTTGAATTAAAAACGTAATTATAAATTGACAGTGGAATGAAATTTTAAAAAAGGTTAATATAGTTAATGTCACTATAGTTATAGGTTTTTTGTAAATAAATAGCTTACAGACGTGCAGGTGCCGACACTAGAAATTAAATCATGAAATTTAAAAAAAACTATTTTTAAATTTTGAATCTAAAATTTAAATTAAAAAAAATTGCATTCAGTAACAGTGTAAATAAAAATGAAGGCAAATATTTAAGGGCAATACAATATTTTTATACCCACCGCTTCCAGGGTTCAGAGTACACTGACAAGAGGAATCACCACAGATTGCTCCTCCTGCACCACACGTCTTCCCGCGACATGCCTAAATAGAATTTAAAATACAAAATCTTAAATACTATTAACTTTACACTATATAAAGTTTACCTCTTTGAAATATGAAATGTCTTACTGGGACTGGGCAATTTTGACACGTGACAATCCCAACAAGTCCAGACACAAAGAAGAATGCAACAAAGTAGTAAAAAAGTAATTTTCCCATTGTAATGGATTATGTCACGGTTTTAGAACTATTTTAAAAAATTAATTATTACTATTGTTAAGTAGCAGCGTTCTAAAATAATTTGGTCTACTTAAAAACTTCGTTGAAGTGCAAGTGGCCTTATAGTGGTATGGTTATTAATAATTAATATTAGACTGTTGACCTTCTTTGTAAGAAAAAACATTGTGTTCTGCTTTGTAGTTTAATAATGCAGTACATGTGACACACGTAAAGGCATTCCAGAATGCATACTGAAGCAATCAGAAATATTTGTCACTTGTTCATTATAAACTTCATTAAATGTTTATGTAGAATAGACTTAGTATGCAATAAAGGTCAAGCTAAAACATAATTTCAACCGGATGTACTTCCTTTCGTTAGCTATTAGTAATGCAAATATTGGCAATTAGATTTCTCTCCAAGCAGCTTGAAATAACATTGAAATTTTTGTTTTTATTGTAGAGTTCATTGCACTATTGCACAAAACTTTATTTGTTTTTCAATTAGAACATCCTGTCTAGCTTTTAGAATTAAATTCTTGTTGACAATAAATATTACAGTTTTGCAGTTTTATACTTTGATGATAATGATAGCTCAATAAACATCTATCGCAATGGAAATTTGTGCGTTGCATATAATTATTTGTTACTAAATATTAGAATCAAAATAAGGCAATACGTGTAACAGGCACCAAATAGAGCTAACCACGTATTGACAACTATAGAATTTAAATAATGTAAACAAATCCCCACTCATTTCTCCAGTATTAAAGAAGTAATATCTTCCATAATGAAAGACGTCAAGTTCTAGGATGTCATTAAATCCAGAAACAATTCAGTAGTGGTACCACAAATGAAATAATTACTTAAGATGACCTAAGTTCATTTTTGTTTAAATGAAACTCATATATCTACATACAACAAAGTAAATACTGGGAACTGGAAAAACATATATAAGCTTTTCGAAAAAAAGTGAATAAAAATGTTTGCACTTGTCCTAAAAATATAAAAATAATTACTATTTTTCAATATTTACTTGTCAAAAACGCGTAAAACAATTGCACTCTTGACCCACTTTAAAAACTAATATCTTGCTTTTTTTCTAAAAGTATAAAAGTAATTATTTTCACTTTTAAAAAACCTCTAAATAAAACAGTTTGCACTTTTTGAAAGTTCATAATTATACTATTTTGCACATTTCAAAAACTTGTAAGGATAATTAATGTTTCGCACTTTTTTTTAAAACGGAGTAATTTTGGGAAAAACACATGTAAATAGAACAACCTGCACTGTTTTGTAACTAAATCATAAGTGTAAGTATAATTGCATTTTGAAAGCACTCATCTATTATCTGACAATTGCTGGCAGTCCTCTCAATTAATAAAATTATTTTTATTTATTAAACTAAAACTGCGTCCCAATGCTTTATTTTTATTTTAAAATCTGAATAGATCTCTTTTAAAAAATAAACTGATTTTAATTCAATTTTTTATGCAATTCCAAAAATTCAAATGTAAAAATTGTTTCGGCTCTGCACCTAACTACTGGACTTCATTAAATAAAGATAAGGGCCTAAAAGAATAAAACATTGTGCAATTTGTTGAGGATTTTGGCTGATCAGAATCAAAATAAAAACTGTTTTGGCTCTCCTTAGCTAATTAATATTGATGTCCCATGTTTTTACAATGATTTTAATAGCCTCAACTCATATGTCACGGCAATTATAAAAATGATGATTTGCGTAATACATTCCAATATGATGATTTAAATTAGTATTAGATGACGTATAATTTTTTTTTAAATATGCTTCACATTATTTATTCGTAACAATGGCAAAAATAATTATTTGTTTTTCTTAAAAGCATATAATTGTTAAACCATGCAAATAATCAAACTACTGAAATCTACTGCGTTACATGCTTGACAGAGACAGCAGTTTTTAATACTTGACAAACATTATTGCCATTTCGTGCAAGCTTGAGGTACCCCTGGACACCCCAATATCTTCCCCAGCTGTTTTTAATGAGCCAGTAGTCCTGACCATTTTCCGTCCCATAGCCCACAAGTACTACATCCTGATTAGGAGCATTGCTTCCACAATCTGCGCCTGGGTACACTCCCTTCCCGTAGTTGTTAATCATTTCATTAGTGAAATGAAGACTCAGCACGACTGGTCCACGTTCAACAAGAAGCTGCATCAGCTGCTCGTCACTATTTGGTCCGTGAACTTTATAAGGATTTTGCCGATCCAGATAAGCGAGAGAATTGGCCTGGCGACAAGCTCCAACAGAAGGTGGGTCATTGTAAGGGTACTCGTTCCATATGTACAGCGTTTCGAACCGAATGTAAATAAGACTTGTCTCTAACTGTGAAGCGACACACGTTGTACTGTATTTTTGACAGAACCCAGGGATACAGTCTACAAGTTGTTGTACACTGCCTGCAAAACCCTTTTCTTGACGGGTATAAATTAGATACGCGGACTCCGCAACTGAAGCTGCAGCAAAATAAGTACCGGGAGCACCACCTTTTGAATTTCGGACAGGCGAAACTTTTCCCTCATCTGCATAGTTTTTGGAAGCGGGAAAAGCTACTCCAGACACCGAGATGTAAGGCTTGTAAGTGACGTTCAGTGGTTGATACGTCTCATCTACAGTCATTGCCCGCATTTCACTCACAGTCTATGGGGGACACAAGAAAGTATAAATATTAGCTCGTTTGCATTTATAAACTTTAAATAATGTAGTTTGTAGGAGCGTATCCCAGCAATATATAATTACAGAATGCTATGTGGTTTTCAGCCTTTCTACCCAAGAAAGCAATTTAATAGCATTAGGGCGATAAAAATGACCACTTTTAGAGATGGCTCTTCATTGATCTTAGCCCACAGCTTCGTGAACAAAATGTTTTTAGTTTTTAAACTTAACACTTAATTTTAGCATAAATCCAATCTTGTGTCCACATTACGTTAACTATTAATTTTTTACTTTCAGAAATTTTAGAATAACGCTTTCAATGTTAACGAGTTACAGTTCGTGAGCAAATACAACTTGTATTGTAAAATAGAAAAGAAATCAAAATCATTTGTCCTTGTTTTTACATTTAATTATAATTGTTTTTTGGGGGGTGCATTCCGTTTAATTCATCATATCAATTTTCAAGAATGGAATTGTCCGTTCGTTTTTGACTTATCAAAACTGAATTCTGAATTCTAATTTTTTTGAAATTCAACGGCTTAGCAACATGAAAATCTACATTTTAATTTCGAAACTTTGAAAGAATTTAAAGCAGAATAATCACTTTTTTTTCTAAACCCTAAAAACAGAGGTGAATGGAATAGTAAACTTAAAGATCTTAATTTGGGCCGTTCGAAAACAGTTAATTAATAAAGTTTAAAAAAATGTTTTTTTAAATAATCTTGTCACCTTGTGGGTACAATTATATTAATCCTAATTTGAAAATCAGTGCTGTTGTAGTTATACATTATTTAGAAGAAAGGCAGTTATGTGTTAAAAAATTCAAACATTTTTACTTTTTTTTTTAAGTATAACTAAGGGTTTTTTCGAGGACCTTAGAAACGAATCCATTTTAAAACTTTTTACAAAATTGGAATCTTTAAAAAAAATTTTTAAAGATGTTTTAAACACTTATTTTTTGGTAATACACTGGAAATCATGAAGACTATTCTTTTTTAAACTAATGAAAATTGTAGGAGCTTCAATACAACGTGCAAATAATAAAAAACAGGGACTCTCAAACTTGAGCCTTTAGCGTGGAACATGCATCTACCCACCATTGGTTTATGTCAATAAGTTATTTATAAACTAAATTGTTCGTATTGTCATTACCATGTCAGTAAACTGGTTAACTGCCATCCACCAAGTGTGTTTACCGGAGTCGGCTTCCAAATTATGAGCAGCAATTTGGTACAATTGCGCCTCGAATAGATCTTTGTGATGCGGGGAAACATCATTCAATTCCTTGTAGGTTTTCTGTAAGATTTAAAAAACAAAGATAGTAATATTTTGTTTTATCACTGATAAGACGCGTCTTTAATTAAATTTTAAATAGTGTGTACAAGATTGTATTGTAAAACAATTTCAGGTAGGAAGCATCTATGACAAATACATTTAATTACTAAATGATAAACCTTACCCTGTAGTTGGCATAAACATTGTCTAGAATTTCCTCTTTGCTGAGAAGAGACTTGAATTGCTCCAGTTCGTCACCCACCGACTTGGCCTGAATAGTGTTCAGACTCTCGTCAAACAATCCCTTCCCTTGAACTAGCTCGTTCCACCCCTCAAAACGAGGTTCAACAGGTACTGTAAAAAAAAACAAAAAACAAATTTGTTAATGAGTAGCTGGAAATAAATGTGACAAATAATAATAGTAAATCTTATTTTTAGTTTTGACAAAAATTAAACACGTAGTAATAATAACAAAAATTTGAAATTTACCGTGCACATTTGAAACGGCTGGACCTGCCAAAACTGTAGCAACGGAGACAACTCCGAGCAATAATACTCTTGTAAGCATACTTGTGAGTAGCCTGGAAGTGTGCTTAGGACCAGAATATGGATCTCAAGTGAGATAAAATGTAGTTATGTCACACTGTTAGACATTTTGCTCTTTTATACTCATTTTTTCAAGCTATCGCACTATATTCACCAATTCAAGATAATTGCTGTCACCCGATAAGGTATTAGGCTGGTGGGTTGGAGGGCATAATCTAGCAGATATAGAGCTATAATTTAGTTTACATGACGTATTTATGTGCTGCTTCCCTAATAAGTTACAGCTTAGTTTACTTGTCATGGAAAAGGCATAGCAACTCGTAGGTGTTAGAAATGGTGCAGGAATGTAGTATATTGTAAAGTATGGAATAAAAAACATGTTAATATGTGAATTTTGCTAACCATGTAATCCAAACATTATAAAGTTCCTATGACATCTTTAATTAATTAAATAGTTTCAAAATAAATAATTACTAAACTTAGGTCCAGCACTTTAGTCGCCAATGGTCAATAGCGTCCAAAATTTGTAATTCCAAACATACTGGCATCAGCACGAATTGATAGCATGCATATACCTATATTGGAAGCCAGCCTGACTGTACACATGTTATAGTATGTGTATATACTTTTGTAATACACATTTTCTTGAACTATTAAATATAACTTTTGCAAAAATTGGAATATAAAAACAGCTAAACCATGACGGTAATAACTATTCATTTGCAGTTATGAAGCAACATACAATTTTAAAATGTGGTAAATAATTATTTATATCTACTAATTGATTAAATGAGGGTAAAAGCTCGTGCTACTAATGGGCTGAGTAATTATTTAGCAACACGTAAGCTAGCAATCGATTAAAAATATTTTAAATTTGTACTTTGAAAATTAAAGTGTATATATTTACCATGAAGGTACGTGGCTTTTACTGAATATTAGAAACATTTGGTTTGAAACATATACCTAAAAATTTGTTAACCACAGATTATGTATGTATCTGGCCGGGCTGAAATAGGAACACCAACTGGATTACCTAAGTATGTGTGTATCTTAGTGATTATTTAATTTTTTTGCCCAACGTCGTCTCTTCACTTAGCAATTACGAACAACATTTGTATATGAAATTAAATACCTGGCCGCTTGACTAGCTCCAGGAGACGTTGGAATAAGCAGTTTTATGAACAACATATTCGTATCTCGTTGACAAATATATATTATGTAGTAGTAAATGTCGCATAGGGCAGGCTATAGCAGCTGCTTCTATGTCTATAGTTACATACACATTACTTGGTTACGTTTCGTATGCTAACAGTAGCTTGCCTATGAACCTAGAAACAGAAAACTTGTGTACATAACTAAATTTATTATATTGACAGGTTTTATGAATATTTTTATGAAACAGGACGTATGTTGTCACTACGTTGAGTTTTCAATTTATTTACACGGTATTAAATATAGGTAGATAGAATAATTTCAATAATTCATAGTGATTATATGTTTAATCCACGATATAACTTGGCCTATAGCTTGCGGAGTTTACAGTAACATAATTATGCCTAGAAAGGAAATTAGTGCATTTAAAATAACTCCGTCTTGGTTTTGTTTCTTAATAATAATTCCGTCTTGGTTTTATTTTTTAATAATAATTTGTCTCAACGTGTTACACCTCTTACACCTTACACATCTTTGAGAATTGGAATATTCCATTAATAGGTATATTATTGTGATAGTAATTAGATATAATGTATGAGATACTATCATATTATGTACTACGTGCTAAATATTGTATTAGTTTTTTTATTAGTGTAATATAATTAATTATCCAAATTCGCGATAGTTTAGCTCTGCAAAACTTCGTCTCTTTACTCAAGTAATTACTTGAAAATGTTATCAAAGCATTTAAAATAATTACCTACCATTTTGCTTAGTAAAAAGCCTGCTCACATTTAAATTAGATATCAGAAAATATTTTTACATAGCTTAAAAATATATATTTGGGCTTAAATGTGGTCACAGTCTGAAATTGCCAGATAAATTCCAGAAATAAATATGTAAAATAATTGTGTTAACTAGTGTATGTTGAATTGAACTCAATGAGCATGATTAACGAGTATCACATACAGCATTTTTATTTTATAACAGCATAATACATTTGCCTAATTAAATTGTAATACGTGTCTAATTAAGTATGGGAAGAAGTAAGGAACATGTGTTGAAAATATGTGTATCATCCAAAAATTGTTGTCGCTATGTTCCCCGAATCATCTACTAGATCTTCTATCTACTACAACGCAAGAGTAGATAGAAGGTTTTAAAAATTGTATAGTTAGCGTCCACTGTTGAAAAGTCTTACGTTGGGGAAATACAAATTGGATTTTTTACGCAGTAATATTTTAGATTATTTTAGATTACTATGGTACAGGAGTTGGAGGGGTAACTGAAGATACAATCTTTAACTAAGTTAAGAGACGTGGCACTAATTCGATATAGCAAATATACTAATACTGTCTCTAGGTAATTACCCTGGACCATAAATGATAAATAATTATTTTAATTTTGTCCAAAACTCTTGACTACTTTAAATATGTAACTTTTCGTGGAAATACTTCGCAAAAAATCGCTATAAAAAGCAGATCCATAAATCTAACAATTCAGTTGATATTTTGTCCAGGTCTATACTACGACGTCCGCATAGGTCTGCCTATACCTTTTTAATTAAATTCCAATAACTAACACAACTATTGAAAACCATGGGTTTTCTAAAAAATATTCTAGCACTCTCAATCGTGTTGAGTGCCGGGGTGGCTGTCTCCAGTCGTGAAATTCACCAGCGGGCAGGTAACATTTCACACCCTTCTATATATATTACTGGTTATAATTTGTATTGTTGGATAAAATTAAACAAAATACAATAAGTACTACAAGAAGATCATTTTAAGCTAGTTTAATAATTCACGTTTGTTTCAATAGGTGACGCTGAGAACTATTTCCCTCTTGGAAGCTGCTATGACCATCTCACCCCGGACCACTTCAATAGCACAAATCGTAATGGGATCATTCCTGAAGATTTCCGTTGGCCTTATGGAAGAATACCATACATCTTCAAAGACAATTTGGGTAAGATTTTAATACCCTAATACAATAACAATACTCTCTGGGTGTAATGCATCTTATGTAGATGCAAAACGTTAGTAGTGTTTACGCATCACGTATAGAAATGTCATAGTGTTTGCTATGATTATGTTTCAAAACGTTTTTTTTTAGATGAAGCTGGCATAGAATTTGCAAAGCAAGGAATTGCTATGGTTGAGGCCGCGACTTGCCTTAAGTTTGTTCCTAGGGACGGTGAAGTAAATTACTTGGTCATTAAAAACGATGAAAAGGGTTGTTGGTGCGGTGGGGTTGGGATGAGGGGTGGAGCGCAAAGTGTCAACTTGGAAAATGACAGTTGTTACAGCGCCACGACCGCGGCTCATGAGCTTCTTCATGGAGCTGGGCTCTGGCACGAACATGCCCGTCCAGATCGAGACCAGTATATCACCGTCTTTGATAAAAACCTTAAACCAGGTATTTAAAAGCATAATCCTACATCATTAATTAAACAAAGTAACTTATCAAAAAAAAACTTAAAGTATTTCAAAATATTCTATGCATGTGTGCGGATGCCCTTAACAATTGCTTTCTGTATTATGTCTATTTCTCGGATCCGTCCAGCCAAGAAATATAATTACGATAGATGTGATCAAGGGCATACTATTGTGCAAGATGGATGCTCCACATTTGGAGAGCCCTACAATGTCCATAGCATTATGCACTATCCAGGCTATGTTGGAGATACAACGATGGTTTTTGATGTCAACAAGCCAGTTATGCAGTCAAAACCTGGAGTAGACAAAATTCCAAATGGACTTGAAACCATCACTCAACAGGATACAAATAAAATTAATAAAATGTACAGAAACTGCGCCAAGTAGTTTTTGTTAGTTGAGATGTCCAGCAATGTCAAATTGAGAAAATTACATCCCAGAAACAGAATTTTAAAAATATATAATCGCGTCTTTAATTTTCAATCTGCTACATCAGTTTCAAACAAATTGTATTAATTAGAGCAAATAAAAAATTTTATGCAATGAAAGTAATGATGTCTGATTTACAAAAATATTCATAATCATTTGCCTAAGAAAAAAGGTTAAACTGATTTAATCCAAGAAATTATTTACACTGTGTAGAAAATCATATATCACATTAATAGCTGCATTAATTCTGTGAATGTTTTAATTGCCAATTTAATTTTAAAAATACGTTCAATTTTCCAAAACAATTATGAACAACTTCATCATTTATAACGTTTACCGGTCAAACTTTGACATTTAAGATTCGGCGGGAAATTCGAATTTTAAATATTTCTACCTATGTCATTACATAATTTATCCTATTTTTGCATTTCTTAATTAAATTTGACACACAACATATCATTTTAATCTCTTAAAAAATACACAATTCATTTTAAATTGTAGTTCTCTATAATAATTTTTTTAAATTTAAATTTTTGCAACTTTTTATACAGCTTTTAGTGAATGTGAGTAATACCCAATATTACTGTTAACATTGATGGTTTACAAATAATGTTGTAGTTATAATGTAATTGTATCCCTTGGTAAGATATTGCCATGGCACATTAAATTAAATTGTTCCGGAAGCAATTTACATGACAAGACAATTCACCGGTTCTTTGTTTATGATTACAGTAGCAAATTATAAGTTGGCCTATTTAATTAGTAGTAATGGTAATACAAATTGATGTGGTAATAATTTTTAAGCTCTGCCTTCAATGCTTCAACAAGTGTTTTTCAAAAATTAAATTTGGATGGTAAATCTTATGGTTCACACTAGCAATAGTAAATGGCTATGCTGCCGGTAAGTGTAAATATATTTTACTATTCTCTGACAGCTACAATTATATATTGTTAGAACATCATATGATTCATTGTCATGTTTGACATTATGGCTTTCGTGATTCCAGAGCGAATAAGGGAACTCAAGAATCAGTTTGCAGTCGCTTCCCAAGGTTTCATTTTCAAATCGGCACAGGATGAATTTTGGAGGATTGAAAGATTATTTCCATCAATAGAAATCATTTCATAATTTGGAAAGACAGTCAACTCCGATTTTTGTTAATTTTGTTTTAAATCGAATTGTTAATTTTCTTGTAGTTTCAATCTAAAATTCGTGTTTGTGCGGCTTTAAAATTTTAGTGTAGCTTTAGACGTGCTTTTGAATATTATATGTAGTTTGAGCTTTTTGCACTTCTAAAATGTGTTTAGAATATTTTGCACTTTGTATTATTTTTGCAATTGCGAAATTTTTACATTTTTATAACATATAACTTTAATAACTTTTGAAATTTAATAATGAATACTAATAAAGTTCACATACAAAAGATAGAACTTGGACACTTAAAGGGTCGTCGAGTTGAGCTAGTGGTAATCATCTTGTGATATCCTATCGTTAAGAAATTGATTACATAAATTTCATAAAAATGGTTTGTAAATAATTTAATACGAATGCAAGATACTACACTACTACTACTGTGAAAAAATATTTTTTTGTTAACATAGGATTTTTCTTGATTTTGACAAAAACAAAAAGCTATAAAAATAAATTACAGTCAAAAATATTTAAGTTTGTTTGTCAGTCTTGTTTAAATTTAAATAGGTTACCTAATAATTGTTTTTAATATTACACAATTATACATTCATATGGAAAATATTATTTGCCCTTTCAAAAATTGCAGCTATTTGTTCTTTTTGAGGTTGATGCAATTTTGGATATATCTCTCCATGACCAATTTGCGACTCCTGATGAGGGATTTCTGAATTAACTTGGTCCTTTTACATTTTCTCAGCCAAGGTCAATGCTTCATCGTACCCTTTTAGGTTCATCAAAATATGCAATATTTGAATTGCAACATTATAAGTCTCTTCATGAATCGGGCCCAGAAGCAAATTCCATTTTTCGTACACACTCTGGAAAATGGTCAGAGCTTCTTCGTCTCTTTTGAGCTCGGTCAAACATTTTCCGAATTCAAATCTTGTCTTGAGCGTATCCAAGTCAGCTGCTCCAAGAGAAACTGATTGTTGATCGTAGACACTTTGTAGAATGGGTAATGCTTCGATGGATTTCATTTGTGAATTTAAAATGCATCCAACTAAATATTTAGCCTTCAATACTTGTTTGCACTTGTCTCCTCCAACTGTGTTGTGCTCTCGCTCATAGTTTTCCAACAACTTGCAAGCACTTTCAGCTGGACACAAACAAGCAAGAGAAATTGCTTTATGATACAACCGTTTTGTTTCGTGTATTCTCAACTAGAACCTCAGAGCTTTCGTTTTCGTTGGAGTTTCTTTTCTTGCTCAATGACCGCGTCGAAACTACTTCTTCTTCTTGAAGGGGTGAATTAACCTGGATAGAGTCGCCAGGTGCTGAAATGATCGAATCAGCCGTCAAACTAATTTTAATGTTAGTGCCCGGTCCTACGATGCAGAATGGAGAAGGACTCGTTTCGATAACTTGAAATTTGATTTTTCCCCCACCCGCAGTCGTCACATTGACAATAAATGTATCTCCTTGATGATCCGGGTGGTATGCTTTAAAGAAATAGGGCCGGACGTAAGCTTCAAGCAAGTTTTCTCTTTGCAAGTCAAAGTCTGGTGTTAAATTTAAATCGGTAGCGTTGCCCAAAACTGTGGCAACTGGGCAAACAGCAGTTTTCTGCCCATAATGTATTTCTTGAACATTTTTAAGTTGGACTGGATCACCTAAAGTCACACTGAGTTTACTTTGAACAGTTGAATTCAATCGGATTCTCTCTCCTTTCATATTGCCATCCTCATCGGCGAGGACTGTGACCGCAGTCTTCAGATCCTGTTTCCCTTTTAACAGAGTTGAAACTCCAGACCAAATATTCTGATTATTCATTGTAATCTAAACCAGAAATAAAACATACTTAGTTATTTACTTGCTAATTTAAATGTAATACCCGGATTTAAATTACTATTTATTTTTTTCAAATAGTCTTTACCCGGAATAGGAAAACAGCAGAGTCATTAGTCGTGGTTTTGGTTGTGGTAGATTCCTCAACAATAAAGTGGAGCTCTTTCTCTTCAGTATCAGTCATGATTATAAGCAAATTAGTATGAACCCAGTTCCAGTTTTCTTCTCGTCATCATCTATCTCGTGTTAATACGATTACCAGGAGCATTATTAGTGCTACAGCTACATCTGAACCCTGTGGATAAAATTGACACATAAATTAACAAGAAACAGCAATAAATCATTTTTAGTTCTGAAAATTACATTGAAAGTAACCTAACTACAACTTAAATGTTTTTTTGGTATTGCGAAAATTCAAACGCAATGCTAATTAGTTATGTAAAGTTATCTACTTTGATAAACTGGGAATTTTTTGCCAGAAACAGTCGACATTCTTCTTACTTTTAATTTGTAGAATCGTCAATGGAAAATATTAAAATATATAAGCACATAATATATTAAGTTATGAATTTATAAAAAAACCTTTATTGTAATTGTTGTCAGTTGTCACTTTTTGAAGCTCTTATTTTTGACTTATTGCATGGAAGTTTGACACCTTTAAACACAAAAGTAAATAGAATATGTAAGTAGTTAAGTAGAATTTAGAGTCGCCAACAAACAAAATATATTTAAAGCTATGTCAACTTTTAAATCAAATTCAATATTTAATGTTAAACTGATGAACTATAAGTGACTATTAAAAGTATTTAGAATGAATTTAGAACTTTACTTTTCAGTACTCACTTTCTGGTTGATTTATTTTTTGGCTGTTTTCTCCTTCTCCCCAAAGATTTCGCAGCTTTTCAACTTACACTAATGAGGGGGCCGATACCAATATAATTTTACGAATGCGTCTACGTCACGTGTACCGTGTGTACACCCTTAGAAAACAATTTAACTGCATTACTGTATCAACTGAATATCGTAAGTAAAGAACCAAAATGACCCATATCCAATTTTAGCTACAATCAAAATGAGATTTGATTTTGAAAAAACAAAATAAAAACATGCTTTAAATGTTAATTAGGAGTTTTTGAAAAGGTGCAAAACGAAGGTCGGCGCCTATCCAATAATACAGGCAAAAATACAGGCGACAATCAGGCAGGCAGACAATTTAAAAAAACAATTGTGTAGGCAATAGGCAGGTAAATTGAAACGATAATAGATAGGATAGGATAGGTATTCAATGAAGAAATTCTGCCTAGTAGGCAGTAATGTTATGATGTGAATTTATTGCCTTTTTTGTACCTCGATTTTCCGAATTATTTGAACATCTGGGCAAAAATAATTATTTTGATTGTATGTATATTGTAGATAGTAATTTAGGAAAGCGTAATTATAGAAAAATGGCTAATGATAGGCTGATGTAGACAATTGGCAGTAGGCCGGTTAAAATAGGCAATATGTATAGGCTTTAACAAATCGTGGAAAAAAGATAGGCGATAGGTAGGCGATAGGTTTTTTCAAAAAAAATAGGATAGGCGATAGGCAGGCCAATTCAAACGCCGTCCTTTGGTGCAGTATGTTCTAATTCCATGTTTTATTAAAGGTGCAAAATGTTCTTATTCCATGATTTTTAAAGGTGTAAAATGTTCTATTTACATGTTTTTGAAAAGTGTAAAATGTTCCAATTCCATGTTTTTGAAAGATTACAAAATTTTCTAATTTTATGTTCTTGAACAAGTTCAAAATATTTTAATTCTATGTTTTTCAAAATTGCAAAATGTTCTATTTACATGTTTATGAAAACTGCAAAATGTTCCAATACCATGTTTTTGAAAAGTGCAAAATGTTCCAATTTCATGTTTTTAAAAAGTGTTAAATGTTCCTATTCCATGTTTTTTAAAAGGTGCAAAATGTTTTAATTCTATGTTTTTGAAAAGTGTAAAATGTTCTAATTATTTACATGTTTATGAAAAGTGCAACATGTTTCAATTCCATGTTTGTGAAAGAGCACAAAATGTTCTAATTTAATGTTTTTGAAAAGGTGCAAATTATTCAGTTTAAATGCTCTTAATACATAATTATTTGAATATTTTTGTCGATAGTGAATTTTGTGTTTAGCTGCAAGTTGACACGAGTCATTTTGGTTCTTCCTAGACGATATTATGGTGCCCGTTTAATTATAGCATTAACAAAATAAATTAAAAAATCAAACTTATTTTATAATTAAATTCAGTTATAGTACTGCAACAAGTGTGTTGCATCTTTAGTTGGTTAATCATTCCGTATAACAACGAGTACATTTTAAATATTTAATGAAATAACTTTAGGATAATGAAAATCTTGTTGGTTTTATTTGTATGTAATAATTTTTAATAATTCAATTTTTTGACGCACAGCCGTACATGTAAATAATTTTGAGAGCATCTCTATATGTTATGACCGTTCCCCCCAAAGTGATAATATGACTTTTACCATTTTTCCATATGACTACCCAAACTTTGACCCATCCCACACTTTGGATATTATGGTGTAAATCCTCAAACAGAATGCTCTCCCGCGTTGTAATTATTGCTACATCAAGGAGGTTTACCCTCTGTGTTAAAATAAACAACTGCTTTGTATTAGAGCTCTGCGTTTTATTACAGAATTTTACGGTACACATGTAAT
>JAQFZE010001421.1:0-18047 GCA_034695245.1 Dicyrtomina saundersi | reverse complement strand
TACTCAATTGGTAATCTCGACTTAATTAAATGAGTAGAGAGCACTGCCCGAAAATTGCATGGCTCATCCAGACACTTAAGATCGTCAGGCAATGCATTCCACTCAGTAATGCTTCTATACACAAAATAGTCTTGGACAATATTCTACAAAAAATTAAAATAATAAATAATGAGAGCAAACTTGTCAATAATAAACGAGAAACAGATGTTATGTTGCATAAAAAACAAAACAACATTACAATTTATTATGAGGTACCAATTTCTATTAAGAATGGAGCCCAAATAGCTTTAAAAAAGATATCTGCCTACTATTTATTACCTTATATAGATAAAAGAAATAATAATTTTAAATATCAAAAAGATGGTAATGATTTTGTTGATAATACTTTAGAAACATGAAGTTATGAAATTGATAGTATTGCTAATGAAATTCAAGATAAAATGCGTCTAGATGTTAATAATAATGATATAACAAAATAAAAATATGATTTTCTAAGTAATGTTATAAAAATTAAACCAGATAATTCTATAGTAAAATGTGTAATAAAAATTCCTACAGGTTTTATTGTTGATTTTACAACAAGTAATTTAATTGAAAAAACGTTAGGATTTACACCAAAACAACTAACACCTGGTAAATATTTGTCAGATACAACTGTTGATATTAATTCTGTTAACTTAGTACTTCTACATCGTTATTTATCAACAGGATGTTCTATAAATGCTAGACCATCTAGGTGTTTTTAAAATTTACACCAAAAGTACCACCATGATATAAAATTATAGAAAAGCCACAGAACAAGTATATTCTATTGTAGATCAGGAATATATCAATGAAATTAATGTGTGGTTGACTGATGAAGAACTAAATCCTATCAATTTTAGAAGTAAAAAAATAACAATTAATTTATTTTTAAAATATTAATAAATAATTACAAATACTGAATATATAAAATACGACACGACTTCAATAAAACAAGATGTCAATACAAAAAATAACAAAACAGAGCATAGCATAGAGCATATAGCAATAAATTCAGATGTTGCAAATATAAAACATCAACAAACTAAACCATTTTGGAAAAACATAAAAAAATAGGTAAATAAATACTATTTTAAGTATAAAAATTTAATGACATTTTTTTTTTTAATAAATGAATGCGCAAAAAGTGATTGAGAAATATTTAGATCTTTAACATCTAATAACTACTAGTGATGCAATAAAAATTTGTAAATTTAAATATTATTTACAACAAGAAAAATTACACTTAAACGAATCAGTGGCAACTACAATTAGCATTGATAATGTAGATAAAGATTTTATATTTGAGATTAGTTTATTTGTTATTGAGTGAAAAAGTAAAATGGAGCAAGATATACAGGTACAGTGTTAATTACATTAGTTAATAATGGACTCATGTTTATATTTACTAAGGTAACTTTAACATTTGACGATACAACGGTTAAAACAGTATACCAGACTAGGACATGTAGGTTAAATTCAAGAATTTTTAAAATATAACGCTGAATTTAGTTCAAATAGTGAACATGGTCAATTCTAGTCTTTGGATGATAATAAATATTCAGCAACAACAGATAAAACCCCTGGATTTGCTAATAGACATGATTTATTATTTAATTTTAATGCAAATGCAGAAGATAAAGGTAAAGGTTGTTTTAAAATTCCATTTGCACATATCCTTGGATTTAGAGGTACAATAGTATTAGGAGTAAGAGTTTCAGTTAATTTCGTTAGAATAAATAATGATGATGCTATATTTAAATCTAGTGCTTAAACTAGGGGTACAGATCATGTAGTTGATAGTTTAATCAATATAACATCTCTAAAATGGCAAATGACTTATATTGAACTAAATTCAAAAATGTCTTGTAAAATATCTAGTTGTCTAGTATCTTAGCCTAAAATACCTTATAAATTTATAATGAAGCAACTAGAAACATTTCTAGTTTTACCAGCAATGACTTTAGATCGTAATTTAACTACTATTTCTGGACCTAAAAAGATTCTAGGTTTTGTTGTTGGATTTTGAACTGATCGTTTAAATATTCAAAAATCTTATATTTTTGTAATTGATCATTGTCAAGTTGAGATGCTTCTATATCTTTGAATTATGTAAATTACCCAGGTATTGAATTAAATAGTGTTAATGATTTAGCTTGTATGGAAAATTATGGTATATATTCAAAATTTGGAGAGCTATTTACAAATAAAGAACAAGAAATTACACCATATGGATTTCAAACAGCTTATTCTTTGTATTGTTTTGATACAACTTTTCAAGAAAACCGTATTAAAGTAATACAATAAGTATTAAAACTCAATTTATTAGGGAAAATGTACTAGCAAATACAACTACTTATGTTATTATGTTGAAAGAACGAGTAATTTTTATTACTAAAACAGGTGGTGAAAAAATGCAAGTTGAGTATATGATTACCTATAAGTATAATATTTATAAGAATTATGAAATGTTTTTCTCTTTTACATAAATAATTATTGACGAAAAACTAATATAAGGCTATTAAAAATGCGTTTACAAATAAAAAAGGTGTAAATTTTCATCTAAATAAAGCCCAATTTAATAAAGATCACGGCTTTTTAATCAATTTTACACAAACTCAAATAAAACAAATTAATGGTGATAATTTGAATTTAAAATTATCAGCCCATTATTCTAATAACATTGATACTGATTTATCAAAACATTAAAAAAGGTAGAGCTTTGCCTTGTTTAGCTTAAATTCCATTGATTACTAAAGCAGCTGATATTATTGATGAAGTTAGACCTGCTGCAGGTGGAATAAGTCAAGTTGTAAATGCAGATAATATTAAAAAATCACAAGATAAAAATTCAGCAAAATTAAAAAAACATAATAAAGAAATTGAAAAAAAAGAATCTGGTTTTTTTGAGACCTTATCAATGAAAGCATTAACAAATATATAAATGGATAACTATTTAAGACAAACATGCAATAAAACATGTTTTCAGAAATTTTTATATAAAAGATAATTTACTATTAAAACCAAAAAATATGGAAATTAGTAAATTAAACCTTAATAGCAATAATAATCAAGGAACTAATAAGACTTTATGGTTTAAAAACTATTATTTTGATTCTTTTGGTCATGGACGACCTAAAAAATTGATAAATTATTTAAAATCAGATATTGTATATTTAACTTATAAATTTCAAGAAATTTGAACAAATGCATGTAATTGTGTATGTTTACAGTTAATGTTCTACATTGTTAATAATGCTGGAGATTTTATAAATGCGTGCTTGGCTCTTAATTGTCCTTGACCCACAAGTACTGAAATAAAAAAATTATAATGAATGATTGTAAAATTAAGATATATTAGAAAAAGTAATAATTCAAATACTTTGAATATACTAAATAAAATACAAAGTAATGATGCTGAAATAAAAAATTAACTTTTGAAAAATCTGAATTAAAAGATACTTTAGCTGTTAAAAACAGGTAAATAATAGTTGTGATTGATCGAATAAAAGATGATATTACTAACTAAACAAATGCTATTCTTAAAAAATGTAAAACTAATGATACAGCAGTAAAAACAAACTGTACGTAATTAACAATCTTGTTCAAGATGATAGTAATTTATTACTTAAAATATATACAGAAATAGCTGAAAGTGAAGGAAAAGTTAAAGAAGAAAATATTAGAATTATTGAAATTATAGAACGTAATAAACAAGCACTAGAAGTAGATATGCAGAATAAAATTGCATCAAAATATTCATTATTTGCAAACTTATACAGTAAAATTAATTCAAAAGTAATACAAATAAACGAGAATCTTGAGCTTCTAGAAGCCAGATTAGAAAACAAACCGTTATTAATACTAGTAGCCATACGTTTACAACAATATGAAGAATATGTTATTGGAGGTCCTAAATTAACAAAACTAAATAAATAAATAGCATTTTTAACTGTTTTTATTAGTATTAACACACCTTCTTTTGAAACAACTAGTTTTAGTCAAACAATTTTTTATATACCTTAAATGAATTTTGGTAATACATGTAATAATTTTAAAACTAAAAAACTGCAATATGTTGAATATCAAATACAAGTTAAAAAATTGAAGTAACAGATTATATACCTGGTATAATATATTGGTTTAATTGTATTCTTTAATAAACTTTTAATCATCATCATCATCTGAATCAAAATTATTATTATTATTCAATTCAATTCAATTCAGATTTATTACGTGTTCCCCGGGTATCTTCCCATAACACAACAGTATAAGTATAGTTACATTTTTAAAACTACGTATTTAAATTACATTTGAAGATTTTCAGATGGTATAATTTTATGGTATGATTAAGTATTTTTTGCATGAGATCAGTAATTGATATAATATGTTTTCAATAAGAATGTCACTATAATAATAAGATAGATGTAGCAGAGTCCAGTTGAAAATATTGTTACACACTTAAGATTTTTTAATATATTTGGTATATAGTTAATACATTTAAACACCTTCTGGAGCTTCTCCGCGAGCACCAACGGGACACAAGACTAAATAATAGTTAAGTAGTTATACAATTAACACAATAATATGTCATTCGTCAGCCTTTTATTATTATTATTATTATTATCAGAATCAGAATCAATAAACGTCGCTAAGTTGTATCGTTTTTATTCTATCGTTATTGTTCTATCGTTTATCGTTCATCGTTCTATCTTTTATCGTTATATCGTTATTGTTGTGTTAGCGTTAAGGTTATTAATTATATTTTATTTCAAATTTATTTAATTATAAATGGGTTTATGTATTACACATTGATGCTATAACAGTAGATGTACTATTGTTTTAGAGGATATTAGTACTCAAATAACAAATATTAAAAATTTTAATGCTTTACAAGATGAAAAATTAAAGATCTTTGAAAATAAATTAGGTAGGTTAGAATCACGTAATAATGCGCTCTTAATGAAAAATAAAGATCATAATAAATGACATATCAAATAGTATTCGTTGAAAATAAGAATCCAAAATATAATTATTATCATCCATTTCCAAATATATTTAAATCCTTAGTAATTGGTGAAAGTAACTGTTGCCTAGTTATCAAATTTTTATTACAAAAAGGGATATTAGACTATAATAATTTAACTCTAGTAGGAGATAGTCTCCAACAGCATACATATCAAATAATTATTAAAGCATTTGAAAATAATCTATCAAAGCAAGGTGTTGTAGATCTATTTAACAATTAAAATGAAATACGTAAAAGTGTTTTATGTGACTTGAAACTTATAGAAATAGTAGAAAAAGGTTTAAAAATTCAAGAAAAATTAAAATAAATATAAAACTGAAGATGCCATTCTAGACCCTAAAAAAGTTAATTCTAAATTAAAAACTATTATAAATTTTGATGATGTAACGAATCAAAAGAATAAGGATGTAATGAAAAGGTATTTTACAAGACGTAGACATAATAATATCTGTGTATTTTATTTCAGTCAATCCTATTTTCAGTTAGATCAGAGATCTATACGTATGAATTCTAATTTTTTAATCTTATTTCGTTTATCTAGTAATGATATTTTAAATTTACATAGAGACAGAATAGCAATTGATATAAATATAGATAAATCTATTGAGTTTTTTCAAAAAGGTTGTAAAATGGATTATTTTTTTGTAACTATTGATTTTACTTCTAATGCTATCAAAAACAATACAGACATCACCTAGACAATTTCTATATTCCTAGTAAATATCTTTAATATTCAGCATTAAATCTCTCAGACTATCTACATAAAATTTATAGATAATATCTAAATTTTTATTTATATATTTGTTTCTAATAAAACGAAAATGGAACGTAACTATGTCAAATTCAAAGAAGAACTGCAAGTTGGTGAGAAATATTCTAATTAAGGATGTCAAGTGGTACCTTTTGAAACATATAAAATTAATCAAGTTAAACTGCATATATTTATTTATACTACAACCATTTAAAACATTTATTGACCAGCTCGTTGTATTAAAATGATTATGCGACCATTAAAAAATAATGATAGTAGATATTAAACGTGTAATGGTCCAAAAACCAGTAAAATGTATCAATATCATGTTATTCATATTACTGATAACATTAAAAACAATGCTGCTTATAGCAAAGATCTTAATCTATTTAATAATTCAAAAAAACATAGTATTCTTATTTTTTCATTTTAAATAACACTATATTAATAAATATATAAAAACAATAATTTTTATTTTGCAAGACATAATTGTTATATTATCACATGTTTTTTATTATATAACACTCTTGCATGCGATAATATATAGGCACTACACAGAAAATGTACTTTAGTCCATGTCCCTTAAATAGGGTGTCCAACATTTACTAAATATTTTATTCTTATAAAATGACAAAACATAAAATTTAAATCTTGTGAAGAGCAAATATCAAAGAAAAATTGGAGTCATCATCTTAATCTGAAGCACATGTAAATATAATTAAGAAAGGTGTTGCTAAACTTGAATGTAAGGTATGTATTATTAAAGTAGTAGATGTTTGTAAACATTTATCGAGTAAAACCCATATTTAAAATGAAAAAAGAGCTCAGGTTCCTATTGAAGAAGAAAAATATATTGTATTGATTGTAATAATTATTTTTTCTAAAAATATTAGAATAGTCATATTTAATCTAAAAAAATCCACCTGCTGAACAAATAACAAATAAAAGATTAAAGTATGATATTCTTTTCAAAAATGATAATTTTATACTGTATAAATCTGAAGAAGCTTTAAACAGTGCATTTCTTACATTGAGTTTAAATTTTAGAAACGAAACAAAAATGATACGAATAGATGATACAAATGTATTCTATAAAATTTAAAATATTCTTAAAAAAATCTAATAAAAAACAAAGAAAATTACAATTAGTCTTAAATGGATGTTGTAGAAAATTAATACCTATAACAGGAGAAAATGTACATCAAGATATGACCTATTCTTCTAATAATCATTAAAATTCATTGTCATATTACTGGGGAATTTAGAGGTGCGGCTCATACATCTTGTAATTTAAATGTTAAAATCTCATTAAATATACCAGTTTCCTTTCATAATGGTACATATTAGGATTCGTTGGCACCTCCATAAAATGGTATCAACAAAAAAAAATATAGTATGTTGTAAATTATAAATTGTACCTTAAACAGAGAAAAAATATTATTCTATAACCGTTTATGTGCCTAATACAAAAATTACATTTACATGTAAAGATTTATTAAAATTTTTACCTGCATCATTGAATGAGTTAGCATCTTATTCAAAAAAGAAAGATACAGTAGAATTCGTTTAAACGGGATTCTGTTAAATGGGAAAACCGCTATACGGGACAAAATTTAAATATTTGGTTGGCCAGCCTATGTTTCAATGTTAAAATTATCTGGTTATAAAGGAACCGCTAAAAAGGATTATCCGGATAAAAGGGACAGATTTTCCGTCATTATTAGTATTTTAGGTCATTATAATGGATTTTGGAAAAGAAAAATGTTAAAAATAAAACCGACCCGAACAACTGGAGCACTACTGTTCTTGACAACTAAACTAAACTTATCTTATCTGGACATTTACATTATCTTAAATCTAAGTAGGTCGTCGTACTTTTAGATTAAAAAGCTATCTTAGCTGTTTGTTATTCTAGTTGTTTGTCTGATTCAGGTTTTAACCTGCACTGCTTCGTCCACCTCTACTGAGTTTAGTAGGCACGATTATAAAGCGGAAAAGAAACTTGTTACGTACGGAAAAAAGTATAATATCGTGCAAAAGTTAAAAAACCATAAACAAATTGAAATAATAAAAGAGACGGGTTTGGGTTCCAGAATATTTATAGTTTAAGTCTGCTTGTGCTCCAAGATCAAAATCAAAACAATTCTAAACCAACTGCATTAACTGACTTTTTTGAACAATCTAATTAACTGTCTACGTACAACATTATAAATATCTTACAATTTACTAAGGATAAAATCTGCAATTTTCAAATCATAACTTAGGTCCTCTTAAAGGGGAAATCCCTAATACGGTTACAAGAGAATTCGGTTATAAGGGACTGATTTGGTCGGTCCCGCGGAGTCCATTTTAAGTGAATTTCACTGTATAAGGAATTTTAAAAATTTGCTAGAATATTTCAAAGATAAACCATTGAAAATTCAAATATTATTAACATAAAAACGAGTGTTTCCTGATTTATTTTAGACTATTTTAGTAAAATGCAATACAATAAATATCCTAGTTATGAGGATTTTTATGATAACTTAAAAGATAACAATATTTCAAAAGAAGATTATAAAAGAAGTAAAAAGCTATAAAATCATTTTAAGGATAAAGCTAATAACAAATATATATTCAAGGATTATATGGAAATATATTTAACATGTGATGTTTTAATATAAGCTGAGTGCTTAAAATCATTCTAAGACTGGCGTTTAAATAGAACTTTTAACAAATCTAGATATGTTTTTAATGTTTCAGGTGGGAATTAAAGGTGGGTTATCAGGAATAATAAATAGGGATGTGAGAGCTAATAATAAATGTATGAGACATTATATTTCTACTAATGAGTCATCATATCTAGTTGGTGCTTACAACTTATATGGTGTTGCTTTGTCTTTTACATTACCAATTATTAGGTTTAAATGGTGTATAGATGATAAAATTAGTGATTTATATAAACATATAACAAAATTAGATGATGATAGTGATATTGGATATAAATTCAAAGTACATTTAAAATATCCTAAACAATTACATGATTCACATAATGATTATCCGTTTTTTCTTATTCATAAAACAGTAGAAGATGCGGAATTATTTTATTATCAACATGAGTTAAAAGGCAATTTAAAATATAAAGGTTTTAAAAAATTAATAGCTAGTTTAGAAGAAAAAAACAAATTAATCTGTAAAGATAGAACTTCACAACAAGCTTTACAGCATGGATTAGGACTAACAAAAATTTATTGTGTGATAAAATTTAATAAAACTGCATAGTTGGAACCATATATTGATGGACATACACAATTAGGACAAAAAGCAACATCTGATTTTGAAAAATACTTTTTTAAACTCATGAATAATTTTGTATTTGGTAAAACAATAGAGCATATTCTAAAACGACAAGATATTAATTTTTGTACTAGTAAAGAAAAAGCTTAAAAATATGTTAGTTAAATTAATTTTAATCGTGAAACAATATTCAGTACAGATTTAGTAGCCATAAATATGAATACATTAAGTATATTATTCATGAAACCCATTTTTGTAGAATTCTGTGTTTTAGAAATGTCAAAATAGAGGATGTATAGATATTTGTATGAACATTAAAAACCTAAATGGAGTTAAAATGTAGAAATAATTTAAACTGATACTGATGGTTTAATGCTTTATATAAAAACTAATGATTTGTAGAAAAATGAAGATATAATAAAGGATATTGAATTATGGTACAATAATAGTGATTTAAGAATTACTAATAAATTCAACCTTTGTATTAAAAATAAAAATAAATTGGGCTGTTTTAAAATAGAAACTAATAAAAATATTGTCATAGAGTTTGTTAGATTAAGATCTTAATTGTTTTCATATTTTATTGAATGTAATGACAAATTAATTAATAAAAAAAGGGCTAAGGTTTACCCAAACATATTGTTAATAAATATGAAATTGAAACTTATAGAAAAATAATATATAGTTAAATTAAAGATGAGGTAAATTTTAATCAAATAAGGTTAGAGAAATTAAATATGTTTACTTTTAATTAATAAAATATTGGACTAGCTAATTTTGATGATAAAAGATATTTTAGATGATGGAAAAACTACGTTGACACATGGAAATTATAGAATTAAAAAATAACAGTGGATCAAAGTCGTAGTCGTAGTTGTGTCCCTAAAATTGGCCATGCCGAACCCAAAAATTTACCTCATACAACAAAATGTGTTAAGACCACTGATTTTCCAACTAAAATACCCTGATATCAATAATTTTTTACACTTTTATACTGTTTTCAAAAACACATGAAGTTGTAGTCGTAGCTGCACCAGAACCCTTAATTCTCACCTACTAATGTGTGATCTGATATATGTGTTCAACCTTAGGTAGTCTCCACAGAATACAGGATTAGGTGTTTTTTGTGTTGTGGGAGAATAGAAAAAGGGTAAAAATAATATTTGTTTTAGGATTTTAAATTTGGTTGTGGTTGGTGGTCATGTGATATTGGAGGTGCTGTTACATGTTTCATGTCTGTATGGTTAGTGGTATTTCTTCCGCATAATCCAACTATATTCGTGATCAGCGTGATATTTGAAAATCGTTTAAGTTTTTTTGTTCAAAACTCCGTGTTTTTAAACAATCCATCAAAGCAGTTTTTTGTACGTTTGAATTATAAAAAAAATTATCAGACTTTGTTCTTTAAAGGCTTCAAAATAAGTTATCACTTGTCAAAATCGGCTCAGCTTTTCAACAGCATACTAAATGTAGGTATTTATGTATGGATGTGTTTTGAGATTTTTCAACCATTAGCGGTTATATTCTAACACAATACAGTATTGCTATGTGATATGGGATAGTGTAGACAAGTACAAACTTGCCACGTTAATCCCACATCGCAATTCTTAAACTCTATTGATAGTCGCGTGTAACACTGCGGACTTTCATTGCGTGTCCGGCTGGCCGGGCTCAGTAACAGGATAGTCCGCCTACTACAGCATACTAAATAAGGATATACATGTAGTTATTTTAATATAGCTTTTACATACTGAACAACAGGTTTCAAAACATTTATTGGTCTTTGTCAGGCTGTAAACATTACAAAAAGTTATATTTGATATATTAAGTTTAAATATAGCCACGGTTTATTTGTTAAATACATATGTAAGATAAATTTACCGTACATAATTTGGATGTAACAAAACGCTCAAAACGCACAAAACTGTTCAGATAAAACACATTAATCAAAGTTATTTTGTTTGCACACAGTGATCAGAAAACACCGAACATTACGATCATAGACAGACGACATAAAATAGGTAAAGGTATTATGAAGTAATTAGTAGTACGGCCAGGTCACCAGCGACCTGATTACCATTTTAATCACTATTGTCTGGTGGTCGTGGCGGAAACTGTTTCTGTAAAACTTTTAGGTGGGTAGAAGTTGTGGTTATACAAAATACTTTACTTCAAAATCAGTGTTGTTGACTGTAGTAATATTGCAAGCAGTAGGTTACGCAATAATATTGCAGTAGCAGTCCGAAGGTGGAAAAACAACAATAATGTTGAAAAAAATAATATTTACATTATGTACATGTAAAGAGACGCATGGCAACTGCAATTGGTGTCATAAATAATTTTAAAAGGTTTCTTACTTTCAAAATATTTGTTTTTATGTTAAATTCCTGTTTTATTTATTTTGGACTATTGTGGGCCGGTATGGGCTGTTTAAGATAAAACGGATCAGGACAGGCTTCAAAGTATGGTGCACAGAATTATTGTTAACTTCTTGCAGTGCCCTGTATGGTCGAGTAAGTCAATGAAAAATACGATCAAAATTAATGAGCTGGCAGTTCTAGAAATAGTTAAAATTTTATCTGTGCATGACAAGTTCATGCTTGTAATAGTATTTTTGACTTTTAAATGTTTAATATTTGGTTTTAGTATAATATATTGAAACAATAGTTGCAGTATTAAGAAACCAAATCGATTGACAAGGTCAGCTAATAGGTTTGTGTTAGATAATAATGTTAACAAGTACTTGACGACATGTATGAGTTCGATTTTGTTTCGTGCTGTTAAATTATGGAATAAACTCCCTTCTCAATTGTAAGATAGTAGTCTGACTCTAACTGAGTTTAAGTCATTGTTTGTTAATTATGTACTAGACAGCCGTAAGCCCAACCTTCTTGCTGTACACGGGCCGCCTTGACACCGTACGTTCTGTAAAATGTATATTTTGATTGATTCTTGATTACTTGAACTGTATTATTGGAATTAGTTCTATTGATTTGATGTACGTGTCGCCTGCTGAAGAACAGCATGGGTATGTATTTGCTAATATTGAGATCGTAGTGACATTTATTTAAATAAATGAATAGTTAAAATAGTTTACAAATAATTTTACGTATATACATTTTGCAGTCGCTCAAAGAAAGTTTTAATGTTTGGCTATACATGGTATGCTTGTTCGTAAAACAAAGAACATAATTATATTAGATATTGTTTGTATAATACATTACACTTTAGATATAGATAATAATAATTAAGAAATGTGAATATTGTTACCCAGTACATTACTGAGTTCACAGGTTATACATTTTCTTAATTGTAGGTACAGAATAAATAAAAAGATAAAGAAAATATTTATGACAAATACAGTAGAAATAAAATATTTTTTGGCCTCAAGTTTGCCATGAATTTTTTGAAACTGAAAATTCCAGCTTACATGAAGTAAACACAATAGTTTCTGCCTGGGGTAGTAACAATTTTATCCACGTCATAGTTTTAGCGTTACTTGTAGAAGTAAATAGCTCAACTAGATAAATAACAGATTTGTATGCATATTATTAGTAGTTATATAACATAAAATGAACGCCATGAATAAAAATAGAATCAGTAGTAGTTGCTTTAGTTAGGTCTTCAAAGTTATGATTATAGTTTTATGATAGTAATTGTTGTGGTTTGCATGAGTTGCATGCAAATATACTCCTAAATATTGAAATATTTAAACTTATAACTGCCATGAGTAAAATATTTCATGAAAAAAGAGCACATTTAACAAATGAAAAGCATAATACACAGTAAACAAGTAAATTCGATATCTTTTATTTAATATCCAGTATTCCTGAAGTATTGTTTCCTCGTTTATAAATATTAAGTAGTTGTACTTGTTTAATAGCATCTTTTTAAACCTTATTTTTCACTTTCCTTATCTCATGAAAAAATATATCTTGTAATGAAATACTGTGGTTACCTGTGATTTTATTAACGGATGTATAGGAAAATCCCTCTAAAGTCGAAGGAAACAGACGTCCAATTAATTACTATGCTTATAAATAGCAATACCATTGGTCGTTTTCCACCATCAAAAACTACCACTAAATAAAAACGACGTATAGTTATATCAAAAACAGAATAAGAAAGAAAACTTAAAGAATGCAAATAAGACGTTACAGGATTTCACCAAACAACAAAAATTCTGGGCTGCTGTAAAGAAATTTTGAAAAAAAACGAGTACGCCGTAAAATATAACAAACAAGAAATGTAAAGAATTTTAAAGCCAAAGCAGCTACATAGACCACAAAACGAGAGCATACTTAAGAACAAAAATGCACTAGAGAAAGACCAAATAATAAACAAAGTTCTTAAATATCTAGGATATGAGAATCTAAATTCTATCCAGGAAAAAATAACACAAGAATGAGAAGCAAATAAGACGCTGAAGTTGTACAAAATGATTTTGCGTTGGCAAATACAAACGCAAAACTTTTCACCCTTAAACTGTGCTTTGGACTAGCCACATGGGCTGGCAAATATCACCTAATACGTGAAGCACAGGGAGGGTTTCGAAACAATTGCAGCAGTTACTACTATATATTCATGTTAACAGGACTTTAACTGCACAGCATCAATTGAAGACAACTCAACAAAACTCAAAAAATGGTATATGGACTAATTAAGTACCTTAGTCCCTCCGTATAAATTATAGAAATAGCTTTACAAAACAGGAATAAGCTCTAAGATCATGAATACGCTACAACAACTTTACTTCTTAGCCAACACTAAAATGCGACTCAAAATAGACCACACAAACAAATTAGGTCTAGCAGAGAGACAACTTCAAGTAGACTCTATCTTTGCTCATGTTCTTTCTAAAAATGAGTAACATTGAAAAAGTTCTTGTAGAATATAGAAATTTTAGGAGCAGCAATATCAGCTTAACAAATAATTCATATTCTGTTGTTTCCTGATGACATAGTAGTAACAAAAACAGTCAGGGGTATACAAATTTAGATAAAGATACTTAAAGATGTTACAGTGCTAGACCTAAAATTAAACATTTTAAAAACTAATATTATTGTAATTCATCGTGAAGAAATACTTGAAGAAAGTATGCAGTTTAATTTTAAAGGGCATGAAATTTAAATTGTCGAAGAATATACATACCATGGAATTGTCTTCACATCATCATATCTTTTTTGTAATTATCTTTGAAGAGCTAAGCAAAAAAAATGCCGGGACTAGTCAAGCACTTTTATCAATAAAACAAGAAAATCTAAAAAAAATTTATTAAATCTATACTTTATTTAAAAGTCTAGTAAATTTACTGCTTAGTACTTCTTTGCAATTTGGGAACACCCATACATGAAGAAAATTGAAACCATCTAAAGTTAGTTCTATTGACAATTACTGCAAACAAATAGGATTTATTCTAAAAGCAATTATAAGAACAGAAACCGGAAGACAGCCATTAGAAATTAGTACATGGTATCGAGCACTAAATTTGATATTACATTTGCTCAACGTTAAAGCTAGTTCGTACACTAGAATTGCATTTACTAGATTGTGCTAAACTTTACAAAATCAAAGCATGACTGCAAATAATTACTGGATAGAACCTATTTGTAGTAAAACTTATAAGTATGGAATATCAAAATGTATCTATCTAGAAGCTGCCGAGTGGGCAAATAATATAAATTTGTATATTTAATTGATAGGAGAAATCAAATTGAAGGATGATCAGTATAATGCGACACAAGCACATTATTAAACACATTATCAACAATGTCCTGCCATAAAAGACACACCAGGTACCCAATTACCTTAGCTACTTCTTTTTGCAAAGCAGCATTTCAAAGAATTTTAAATCTTTCTGCCTTGATAGGGTTGCAGCAGCACAAACTTAGCTTCTTTAAATATTAAACTGCGCTAAAATAAACTAACATAAAGATTAATTAATATAATTTTTTCCAAGCCGACTGGCAAAACACGATAATTTACTGTCTTTACTTCTTTACTGTAACCTCTTATCCTTTTAGAGCTTTTAATCTTACCTCAGTACTAGCTGTGCATACATGTAGTATTAAACAATATACGTATACATCTTACTAATTACCGTGACTAATTTGCCCTTTTAAAGACTAAGGTACTAAGATTTAGCCTGCAGCTTTTCCACTTTTATGCTAAATTTAAGTACAGCGTTACCCAAAAGTGCTTTAGAATAAATGCTAGTAAAACGTATGACATGACGAACTAACTAGTATATTTTATCAAAATTAAATATTAAATTCTTATGATTTCAAAAGAACTGTTCTGAATCCTGGCAAGTAAGTAACTGAAAAGCCACTAACAAAGATGCACTTGTGATGGCTTGTATTAAATGGTCTTGTGTCAACCAGCGCATTTAATTGCGCTCTTTGAACATTTTAAACCTAACCTAGCATAGCGCGATACTGTGCAACCCAACGCCTTCTATCACGCTACATAAACACATATGCCACCTAAATCACCTTTTTATTTGATAATATTGATACTAGTTTTCTGATACTTATATAACTCATAGCAGTCAGTTAATACTGGATATAACTATTATATTAACACATCTACATTATCCTTAAGTTTATAATTACACATATTAAACCATGATAAAGTTAATGAAACAATAGATACTGAGATCAGCACTTTCCCAACTATTTGACTTGTCTTGTCATTTAAACTTGTTGCTGCTTTATCTTTTATCTTCGTTATAATCTTAGTACTTGTATGTTCAATAACTGATAATAAATAGCCTCTGTGCTCCTTGATCAAACTTACAGACATAGTACTGTGTAAACTAGGTTGTCCTGAGAAACCACGACCGGTAATACTGCGACACACATGATGAGTATTCCAATTATCGGCTTTTCGCTCAAACGTATAATAAAACTCTTCACAGATACCAACCTCACGCTCAGGTTTTAATTTTTCAATTATTTCAAATTTGACTATGTTAACAATTTCACTATGCCCTTTAAAGTAGCCAGAAACGTCAAACCTAAAATCAATAGTTTCTATAAATGAGTCTATTTTAATGACGTGCTGGCAAAGAAGTAATTTTAAGACTGTCATTTCTTTTTTGTATTCCAACTCCTTGGATTATAAATTGTACAGCTATTAATATTCTAATTACTACTTATGTGAATAAAACATATTCAATTATTATGCCGAGTTTTTATTAAAGTGGCTATAAAACAAGAGGCTACAAAACACCTCCCGCTAAAAACAAGGACAATACAAACAAGAAACTACAAGACTGCCGTTCGAACATAGCCAGCTTAAAAAGGAGGTGATCGTTATAGTAGATTTGTAACAAAAACTTTACCCTATGAAACAAGTTTGCCATATCTTCCATGACCTTGAGCAAAACTATTGTAAATAAAAAAATCCATTTAAGTGATATATATATATATATATTGTGTTTCAATTTACACCTATAATTGTTTATTTGCTTCTGGGATCTTTATTATTGGTGACTATATTGTATCCAGCTAACATCAAAAGCTGCTTCGGTTTCTCGCAGACTGCTTTAGTTAGACAGGATTGCGAAGGCGGAGAAGAGCTGCTTGTTTGAGAAAATACGCTAGCCTGTAAACGCCATCGTATCGTCGTGAGAATCAGCAACATGATCATTGTTGTCGTTGTCTCTTTTTGGCTTATTGTTCTCATGAGCTTTTAAGCCTTTCTCATGTTCCAAACACTCCGAAGTGTTGAAAACTTCAGCATATCTGGTACGGCTGTGCTTGATAGAACCAAACCTTCGGGGGCTGACTTAAGAATTCTAACCGCTGTTTTTACTGCAAGAACAGCAACGAGAAATACCGGAGGTAGTTTTAATGTTGGTAGTGTCATTCAATGCAGAATATACGTGTGGTCTCTCAGTAACACTCAAACTACGCGTTGTTTGAGGTATAAAAATCTCTAACACTTCTTTTCCTTGACCTAAAATTTCTCCATATTCTGTGTAACTGTTTTGCAGACCACCCTGTGATAGTAAAGTACCATGCCTTTTGCTGCGAGTTGCGCTTGTGCACTCTTTTTTTCAACTGTTTCATCACAAACACTTTTGGCTGAAGTTAGGATGAACAATCTTATAGAACCTCACGTACTGAACGACTTACTAACAACTGCTAAAGCAAATTCTCCATTGGACAGTTTTGAAGACCGGTACTTCAACGTCGATATTTAAATCACTTGCTTTTGTTAATACCTGCTTCACTATTTTTTCTTTGGCTTGCACAGCTCTATTACTTTAAAAAAACCAGAGCTGGACGTAGTAAAAATAAATTCACACGGCCAAGCAAACTCTTGAAATTTAGATGTCAATGTTGGCTTGCACTGAGACATGTTGTTGCTTTTAACTTCTTTTCGGACTGGATCCCGAATGTTAATTTGCAATGCCTAATAATCAAAGCTAAGTATAAGCTGTTTTGCAGCTGACATTTGGGAAATTTCGAGAAGTGTTTTTGTAATAAAAAAATGCCAGTCGCAGCTTAGCTTAAATAAGTTTATGATAATGCGTTACCTCTAAAACCAGTGGTTCACAATGAGGTAAACGCTAATAGGGCAACGGCAAACTATTTTCCTGATGTCTATTGAAATTTTTGGCCACCAAACCATCATCCGCGCCCAAGCCTGACGATAAGTCACTTCTGGGTGTGTTGCATTTAATTGGCTAGAACATTATGTGTGCAGCTGTTCCGGTATAACTACTTTTGTCTTTACATCATAAGATTTCCTAGACAATGATCTCATTCTGTTGACTTCAGAATATAAGTACTAACACGTTGAGTGAACATCTTGCAGGTCAGCCGTCCAGATAGTAGGTTTCGCCACTTCTTGAGTTTGAGTTTGAGTGAACTTTATTCAGTGCCGAATTAATTCAATACAATTGTACTGTTTTACAATAACGGACACTAATACTTAAAATATAATCTAAAAGCAAATCTT
>JAQFZE010001420.1:0-18057 GCA_034695245.1 Dicyrtomina saundersi | reverse complement strand
TCATTTTGTTTTTATGACATAGCTCATTTTGATTCTAGCTTAAATTGGATATGGGTCATTTTGGTTCTTCACAAACGGTATTTGGATTTATGATAGACAAATGCTATTTTCTAAAAACAAAAATGGAGTAAAACGAAACATTCATTACTAATAAAACAAATTTTAAATGGATAAGAAAAGGAAAATGTTTCTTAAATTTGAACTTGATTAGTTATTTTTGCATGCATGGGACTTCCCTACCTCTCTAATTTCTTTCGCTTGAATGAACATACCAACTTAACCATAATAACAAAAATAGGTAGAAATAAATTATGTAGTCGTGTATACACATTCGTTTCATATGAAAGAACCAATTATTGAAAATAATGTGAACTTAATGTATGACAGAGCACAACGTTCTTACCCTACCTTCCCTTCGGTTCGTGAAAGAAACAACAAACTCTGGACGAATCGTAATGGAAGCGGTTGTAATTGATGTGGAGGGTTTTGAAACGGCACCAAGTAGACAGGAACACGATAGTGGTTCAGAAAAGACAGAAGCGGACTTTGAAGACATTTCAGATTTATCTGAATCACGTCAAAGTGTATTCCTTGAAGACTATGAAGCTGTAGCCGTGGGCGCAGCAGTCGAACTTGTCCTTGAAAAAGAGCGAACAATGACAAGTTTAGAGTCCCCAACATCAATTAACATGGACATCGTAGTCTCAGATGGCCTACGAATGCTTGAAACTCCAGAAAATGATTCTGATAAAGGTTTTAAGATAGTTGAAGTGGATAATAATAGTTCATCACCAGAAGTGAGCTTCTACTCAGAAGGACTTGATACTCCTGTATTTGGATCCTTGGAAGAATTACCACAGAAAATTCCATCCAATGATGATGAGATTGAGGACGATTGGGAAGTTGTAGAAAATCAAGGACTAGGAAAAGGATTTAACGAGAAAATTGATCAGTTTGGTGGCAAAATCAATGAATTTCTTAATGAACTAAATAAATTAACGGGGAGCGACCAGGATCCCATAAATATATTCGATAGCTCCGAATTGGAACCCGTCCCCATATTTATTGAGGAAATCAGTGCCAACGCGCATCAAGCTACTGAACACTCAGAGGCATCAAGTGAGACTCAGGAGAAGACAATTAATTCCAAGGGAGAAAGAAAAGATTCAATGACACAAACAATCAATAAAAAGAAAAAAGAAGTGAATGCTGAGAATAATAGCAAGTCGAACGAGAATAATGCGAAAGCGAATATTCAAGCATCCAACGAGAAAGCCATAATTCAAGATAGAATCAATAATCTTCAAGATACTGAAGGTTTTGAAATGATTGAGCACTCCGATATTAATATTGTACAGAGTCATACAGAAACTGTCAATGAACAACTCAATATTTCCACCGATTCAGCTCACAAACTTACCCAGAGTATCATTCAGACTGAGCAAGCTTCAGCCGGATCTACACATAGTGTGGAATTGGTGCAGCAGGGTATGGATATGAATGAGAGAAACCCCGAAATAGCTGACAATGAAATTGTTGGCAAGAGTTCAAGTCGAGAGATTCAGACCATTAGGGATGACAAGCAAGACAAAAATAACGAAGCACAAAAAATAAAAACACCAAAAGCCCCCGAGTTGAAAGATGGTAAGCTTCCAACTACTCCTTCAACCAAGAATGGAGACAATTCTGAAATTCAACCCAACCAACTCCAAGACAATAACAAGTGTGCCTCCTTTTCAAAGGAGGAGGATGCAACTGCATCAAAGAAATCTCAAGAGACAGAGAAGGTAGAGCCATTTGCTCAAGGACAAGCTTCTTTACCTCAAAAAACTAAATTAGACATACAAACGGCCAGTGAGCAAAACATTTCTTCAAATACGGAAAATTTGGATTCACAAAATACTGCGAATATAATTCCCAAAGTTATTGCTACGGAAGACAACAACACTGCTGTGAAGTCCCCGCAATTACTTGCAGAAGAGTCGATTCTCAAAGCTGTAGCGGTTTCTCAGTCCATGTCAAAGGCAACATCCTTGGAATTACAAGAAATGGAAGCCGGTGGTGAAAACTCTGTGGAAGCCAATAAGTCAATAATATCAACAACTATGGTCAAATCAGCCCAAATCACTGGGACATCTGAAGAGGTGAAATCTGAATCAAATATTTCTGAGGATGCTCAGAAGGAAATTTTAAAACCCTCGGCTACTGATATAAATCAATGTTCTGCTCAAATCCCAACTACAACTGAAGGATCAACTGTCGGCACCAAGCCACGTGATGTTGTTGATAAGAAACAGATTGCTCAGGTTACAACTGTTGAGCAATCAGATGCTGTAGATTTATTGTCTTCAGAGTCGGTAATGCAACATGGAAACGAACTTCAAGTGGAAGGAAACTTAAACAAGGTTATCGTAACAGATCCACTAAAGCCGCAAGCTCACAATGCATCCAAGGTACAATCCAATACAAGTTCTACTACAAATGCCGATGAAGCGAAATCTTTACAAAACAATGACCAACAAGTTTTGAAAACTGCAGTATTAGCTGAACAACTTCTAGCCCAAAATATAGTAGCAGTTGACGTAACAAAGTCACAGACGGCGACCACAGAAAATGAAAAAAGTAAACAAAGAGCAGCAAGCTCAAGTGTTGAGCAGCAATCGCCTCTCAATACTTCAGAGTCAACACAATTAGATGGATCGCCAGACATCGTTCCTGATAAAAAAGATAGTACGATTCTCAGCAACTGTGAAGTTACGTCTCAGACAGCCGTCGCTTCTTCGAATACTGAAATTTTAAAATCAGCAGATTTAAAAAAGGGAGAGCTTCAAACTCAAGCAACAAGTAGTGAGTCCATTAACATCCCGAAAATGGCAAATGTTAGTATCCCGGAAGAATCTCTTGAACAAAAGTCAGCTGACAACGAGAACGAAACGATAAAAGCTGCTAAAGCCACTAAGACCATTCAAGCACACACTGCAAAAATTACAGATGAAGTAGAAACACAAGTAGGGTTAATTTCAATACCTGCCAGTGAAAATGAAAATATAGCAATTGGTGCGATTTCAACTGTAATAGAAAGCAAAACAAACGGAGCCCTAAATAATCCAAACGATACAAGTAAAGAATTTTACAAAGTCACTCAGGCGGAAACTTTGTCAATACCTGAGGAACAAAGTTCGTTGAATATATCTTCTGTTGAGCACCAAATACAAAATGCGTCAATTTCAAACCTCGCAAACTCTCCGGGCATCAAAAATAACGAAAACGAAGATTTATTACCGAGTAAAATTGCTGAAAATAGCAAGAATTCTAAAATGTTGGTTGAGGCAGAGAAGCAACAGGATGATAATATCGCTACTCAGGAAATGATTAAAAGTACAGGAATCAGTGGCAAAAATTTATCTCAGAAGGCTTCTATTGCACTTGAAGTGTCAACACTGGCTACCAAAAGTGACAAAGCATTAGTCCAAGGAGAGCTAGACAACAACGCTGATAATTTTATTATACAAGATAAAAAGGATAAAACTAATGATTCAATCAATGCAGCAGATGCAACTAAAATTGCCTTGCTATCACAGTCAACTACGACAGACAAATTAGAGGACCAGTTAAATGCTAACGTTAAAAAATGTAAAAAGGTAATACTTGAAAGTAAGGATTTGACGCATCCCAATGAGGACGCAAAAACGACTACAGAGTCAGAAATCCAAATTGCAACTCTGACTGCAATGCCTGAGCATTTGGAGTCTAAACAAGCGCTGGAGAAGCTAAGCGAGGGAGAAATAAAAATTAAATCACAGAGCATGTTGACAACTCAGGAATTAGACGAAAAAACCAATAACGGGCATAATGCAATTTTACAAGAAGCGTTAGTAACAGAAACGACCATGGAGAGTAAGGTCAAAGCTAAAACGCTGGATAATTTGGTTCCTAAAACTGGAGCAGAAAATAATTCTATTAAAGAGTCTGGTAAAAACCTTGAATCGGACTCTGAAGAGCATACAAAAGAGACAGGTATACAATCAAAGACAGATTCAATTAAAGGAATTAAGTCCGGGTCACTAGAAAAGGAAAATGAATCCAAAGAAGAAAACACAAAGAAACAGTCTAAGGAAACAGATTCAACTATCTCACAAGACAAAGACAACAAACCAAAACAAATAGAGAAGGATGAAAACACATCACACAAAGATGAAAAGTCTGGAATACTAGGACTTCATGAGCCTCCAAAAGATAATGATAACTCAAAACAAGTCTCCAATCAAATTAATGAATCCGAATCAAAAGAAAAAGACAAGACGCAAACATCTAATGAAAAAATACAGGATGCCTCAACTCGAATTATTGAATCGTGTGTGCAGGAAATATTAAATACCACTATAGTTCCAAGTTTGCAAGGCGAAAACCAAAAAGCTACCTCTGGACAAAACGAAAATAAAGAAAAAGACAAGCAAGATTCACAATTAGCCTCAAACCAACCTCTTAAATCTGGCTCACAAGAAACTGATAGTCAAATCGAAGTTGATAAAAAGTCCAGTTCTGGCACTAGACAACTCTCCAAGTCTGGATCACAAGAAACTGAGGGTACAAAAGAAGTTGATAGAAAGTCCAGCACTGGGTCAAACCAAAGTAACAAATCTGGATCCCAAGAAAATAGTAGCGCAAAAGAAGCTGATAAAAAGTCTGGTGGCGTTTCTAACCAGCTTGTAAAGTTTGGATCACAAGAAACGGAAGGTCTCAAGGAGATTGATAGAAAGTCTAGTACTGGATCTATCCACAGTACCAAATCGGGTTCACCAGAAAATAGTAGCGCAAAACAAATTGATAAAAAATCTAGTATTGGGTCTAGGCAAATTTCGAAGTCTGGATCACAAGAAACTGAGGATGTAAATGAAGTTGATAGAAAGTCTAGCACTGGATCTAACAGGAGTACCAAGTCGGGATCACAAGAAATTGGTGGTGACAAGGAAGTTAATAAAAAATCTAATATTGGGTCTAGACAGGTTTCCAGATCTGATTCACAAGGCACTGAAAGTCCAATTGTGGTTGAAAGAAAGGCTAGTACTGTATCTAACCAAAGTACGAAGTCTGAAGCACAAGAAGATGGGAGCGCGAAGGAAGTTAAGAAATCTTCTAGTACTGTCTCTAGACAACTCTCCACGTCTGAGTCAATCGAAAGCGATAGTCTAAAAGAGGTTGATAGAAAGTCTAGCACTGCGTTTCAGAAGAGCAACAACTCAGGATCACTCAAGAATGATGGCACAAAAGAAGATGAAGATACATCTAATGCTGCAACCAACCAACTTAGGAAGTCTGGATCACTCGAACACAGTAGCGCAAAAGATAACGATAAGACGCATATCACTACAACTACCCAACTTACCAAGTCTGGATCACAAGAAACAACCGAGAGTCCTACAGCAGAGGATAAAAATTCTAGCGCTGAATCTAGCAAAAGTGCTAAGTTTGGGTCACAAGAAAGCGGTAGCGCAAAAGATGTTGACAAAAAGACCAGCACTGGTTTGAGACAACTTTCCAAGTCTGAGTCACAAGAAAATGACAGTCCAAAAGATGGTGACAGAAAGTTTAGTACTGGACCTAACACGAGTACCAAGTCTGGATCACAAAAACGTGGTAGCACAAAAGAGGATGACAAAACGTCTAGTACTGCAGCCAACCAACTTTCAAAGTCTGGATCGCAAGACAATGGTAGCGCAAAAGATGAAAATAAAACGTCTAGTACAGCAACTGACAAACTTATTAATCCTGGATCAGAAGAAACTGAGAGGCCCAAAGATGTAGATAGAAGGTCTAGCACTGGGTCTAACAGTGGTATTAAGTCTGAAACAGAAAGTACTGGTAGCACAAAAGAAATTAATAAAACGTCTAGTACTTCAACTAACCAACTTGCGAAGTCTGTATCACAAGAAACTGAGAGTCCAAAACAAATTGATAGAAAACTTAGCACCGAATCGAACCAAAATACAAAGTCTGGATTGCAAGAAAATGGTAATGCCAAAGAAGCTGACAAAACTTCTAGTAGTGGGTCTGTAAAACTTTTAAGGACTGGATCGCAAGAAAATGGTAATGCCAAAGAAGCTGAAAAAACTTCTAGTAGTGGGTCTGGAAAAATTTTGAAGACTGGATCGCAAGAAAATGATAATGCCAAAGAAGCTGACAAAACTTCTAGTAGTGGGTCTGGAAAAATTTCAAAGACTGGATCGCAAGAAAATGGTAATGCCAAAGAAGCTGACAAAACTTCTAGTATTGGGTCTGAAAAACTTTTGAAGACAGGATCGCAAGAAAATGGTAATGCTAAAGAAGCTGAAAAAACTTCTAGTATTGGGTCTGAAAAACTTTCGAAGACTGCGTCGCAAGAATCTGAAAGTCCAAACGACGTTGATAGAAAGTCAAGTACTGGGTCTACCAAAAGTAACAAGTCTGGTTCTCAAGAAAATGATAGCACAAAAGAAGCCGATAAAAATTCCGCCACGGCTTTGATTAAAAATACTAAATCTGAATCACAAGAATCGATCATCTTAAAACAAGATGACGAAAAGTCTAGTACCGGATCTATCAAAAATATCAAGTCTGGTTCACAAGACGTTGGCAGAGAAAAATTAGTTGATAAAAAGTCTAATATTGGGTCTAGAAAACTCTCTAAGTCTGGATCACAAGAAACTGAGGATGCAAAGGAAGTTGATAGAAAGTCTAGCACGGGGTCTAACAGGAGTACCAAGCCTGAATCACAAGAAATTGGTGGCAGGAAAGAAGTTGATAAACATTCTAGTATTAAGTCTGGACAACTTTCTAAGTCTACGTCACAAGAATCTGAAAGTCCAAACGACGTTGATAGAAAGTCAAGTACTGGGTCTACCAATAGTATCAAATCTGGTTTTCAAGAAAATAATGGTGCAAAAGAAGCGGATAAAACCTCTGGCGATGCTTCTAATCAGCATACTAATTCTGGGTCACAAAAATCCGATAGCATTAAAGTGGATGATAGAAAGTCTAGTACTGAATCAATCCATATTACCAAGTCGGATTCACAAGAAAATGGTAGTGCCAAAGAAGGTGATAAAAAATCTAGTATTAGACAACTTTCAAAGTCTGGATCACAAGAAACCGAAAGTCCACAAGAGAATAATGCCAAGTCTGGTAATCAATCTAGCCTAAGTACAAAGCCTGGATTAAAAGAAAATGGAAGTGCCAAAGATGTTGACAAAAAGTCAAATACTGTCTCTAGACAACTTTCCAAGTCTGAATCACAAGAAACTGACAGTCCAAAAGAAATTGATAGAAAGTCTAGCATTGGGTCTAATCAAAGTAACAAGTCCGAATTGCAAGAAAGTAATAACACAAATGAAGCGAATCAAAAGTCCAACACTGCTTCTAATCCATCTATAAAGTCAGGTTTACAACAATCTGACAGTCCAACGGAGGTCGACAGAAAGTCTAGCACTGGATCAGACAAAATTACCCTGTCTGATTCCAAAGAAAGCGGTTATTTAATAGAAATTGAAAAGAAGTCTTCTTCTGACGATAGCGAATGTATCAAATCTAGACAACACGAAGTGAGTACACTCTTAGCAGTTGAAAATGCAAAGGAAACATCTGTAAAAATAAGTAAGCAAGAACTAGAGGAAAATAAGAGTGCCGATTCTGCCAAAAACGTAAAACTTGACACAAATTTATTAGCAAAATCAAAATCTCAAGAAAAAACTGAAAAAATAGATGCTATTGAAGATTCAAAAACTATTGAAAAAATCAAGAAAGCTGAAATTCAAACAAGCAAAGTGATTACAGAAACTCAGCAGCTTGCATCGCAACCCTCAGTCGTAAAAGATGTATCGCAAGACACAACACTGGAGGCTAGAGGAAAATCAAAAATAATTGAGCAAGTAAATGACAGTGACCTGAAACTGAAATCAAAACTAGAAGATCGGACAAAGGATGCAGGCGTAATTGAAAAAATCAAATCTAAAAATGAACTAGATCAGGAATGTGCAAGTGTTGTGAGCAATGGATCTGAAGCGCCTAGAGCTAAAAAGGGGCAAAATATTGAAAAGGTTGTTACAAAAGAAGTTGATGCTAAAAAAAGCGACAGTTTGAATACATTTCATACTGCAGGAAATAACACCAAAGATTTTGCTGCTACTGATGAAAAGAAGAATTCAATGGACAATGTAAACGATCAGCGTAAACCGGATACCTCCAATGTAGTCACAGCAAAAGATGTTATTACAGACCCAGCCAAAATTAATTTGAGTGAAACGCCTCCGCTAAATGGAAGTTTGTCCAAAGAGAAACCATCTAACGCTGTTGGAGATGGGCTAGCCAAAAATAGCTCACTTGCCTCGGAAAACGATCCTCAACTGAATAGCGCCAATGGTTCTTCAGCCGATAGCCAAGGTACAGCAAGTAAGCAACAACCCGAAGAGGGAGATTTAAAATTCAAATTATTTGACAGCACCAAAAAGCGTGACAAGCTAAAAAAATCAATTGTTTTGAAGTCTGCCGACGATTTAAACAAAGCTAGCGAGCAAGGGGGAAGTATGGATTCCTTAACTGGAACGCCTACAAAGACCGCTCAGTATGAATTCCCACAGGATAAAGATAATAAAGAAACACCTGCTGAAAATACAATTAGTGATGTACAGGTCAAACAACAATCTGGACACACAGAGAAAAGCTCACAAGATGAAATGGCTAAAGTTGATTCAATTTCTGAAGTTAAACCAGCAAATAAAAACGATAAAGCAGGGGGATCCAAAAATCTTGCTGAAGAAACAAACGCTAGTAACACTGAGACTACCAGCACAAACAGTTCTGTTGACGAACAAAAATTAGCAAAAACAGACCCACAGAAGAAGGTTATTGATGTTAGTTTAACTAAATTAATTCCAGGAAAGCTTGAAAGTTTTGAAGACTCAATTGACGACAGCACCATCAAGCCTTTAGAAAAAATGAAAGATATTAAATTTATAAAACCAACTGCAACTAAGGTGAGTAAAATTGAACTCCAGTCAATTCTTTTGGTCGACGGAAAGAATAATAAATCGAAAGAGCCAGACAATGAGTTGGTCAACGATAAACCTGAAAACATTAAGCAAGCAGAAGCCACCACGGACTCAAGTGGAGAGAAACAAACTGCTAAAGCCACTAAGACGGATGCTGAAATCAAAGCAGAGGGTAAAACTGGGAAAAACGCAGACAAACAACAAAATGAAGAAGCCAAAAATAAATCAGATGGATCAAAAGATGAGACCTTGAATCAAATAAAGACAGAACAAGAAAAGAAAGCACTGGACAAGAAAACAAAGGAAGTATCCGAATCAAAAACATTGACAGCAGCTGAAAAGAAAGTAAATGAACAGGGAGAAAAATCGAAAGCTGAAGCCAAAGCAGATAATGAAACAAAGGCACTGTCAGATGCTGATAAGAAGATAAAAGAAGAAGCCGAAAAGAAAGCAAAAGAAGAATCCAAAAACAAAGAAGAAGCTGAAAAGAAGGCAAAGGTGGAAGCTGATAAGAAAGCAAAGGAAGAAGCGGAGAAGAAAGCGAAGGTAGAAGCGGAAAAGAAAGCAAAGGTAGAAGCAGAAAAGAAAGCAAAGGTAGAAGCTGAAAAGAAAGCAAAGGAAGACGCTGAAAAGAAAGCGAAGGTAGAAGCAGAAAAAAAAGCAAAGGAAGAAGCGGAAAAGAAAGCAAAGGCAGAAGCTGAAAAAAAAGCAAAGGCAGAAGCTGAAAAGAAAGCAAAGGCAGAAGCTGAAAAGAAGGCAAAGGCTGAAGCTGACAAGAAGTTAAAGGAAGAAACCGAGAAGAAGGAAAAGGCGGAAGCTGAAAAGAAAGCGAAGGCGGAAGCTGAAAAGAAGGCAAAGGTTGAAGCTGATAAGAAGTTAAAGGACGAAGCCGAGAAGAAGGAAAAATCAGAAGCTGAAAAGAAAGCAAAGGTAGAAGCTGATAAAAAATTGAAGGAAGAAACAGAAAAGAAAACAACGGCAGAAACCCAAAAGAAGACCAAGGAAGAAACCGAAAAGAAAGAAATGGAAGAATCTGACAAGGCAAAGCTTGAGTCCTCCAATAAATCAAAGAAAGACGCTGGAAAGAAAACAAAGTCAGAAACTGAGACAAAGCCAAACCAGGAATCCGACAAAAAAACAAGCGGGGAAGAAGCTGATCATAAAACTACGAAGAAAGAAATTGATAGCTCTGAGACAAAGGGAAATGTAGATGCTGTAAAGAAAAGTACCGAGCTCGGTGAAAAATCCACTGTAGAAGCTAGTCAAACAAGAAAGGGGGATACGCAGATGAATTCTAGTGCAGTATCTTCCAGTTCTAACGTCATGGGAGAACATGCTGAGGGTGAAAAAAGCGGTGATGTTACTTATGTGGAAAAATCTGAACAAGAATCCTTGAAAAATTCGAGTGAAAGTAGTGATACTGTTAAGAAAGCAAGGCTTTCCCAGAAACGAAAGAAAGCGGCTTCTGAAAATCAAAATAATGGATCATCCTCCGATAAAGACGAAAGCGACGAAGCTAAGGAATCTACTAAAGTCGATAATGCAAATAAAAGTTCAAATATCATTGGACTTTATGACACTGCCAGAAAGAATGATGAGCATAATCGAACCGAAGAAAATGTAAAACAGAGGAGCCGAGAATCAAGTAAGTATGTTGACACCTACGGGGACAGTGATCAACGACCGCGCGCCCGTGGAAGGGAGTCCAACTCAGACAGTCAAGAGCAGTCATATCCTCGAGTAAGAGAAAGTTACAGTAAGCTCTCGAGGGAGGCGGAGACCGACGTTACTGTAAGGAAAAGGCATGTTTGGAGCGAAAATGAAAGTACGAAGGAAAGTGAAAGTACCACTTCTGCTCGGAACTATTCCCGTGAGAGTAAATCTGTGGGTTCCTACAAAGATGGGGGGTCCTTTCCGTCACCTGTGAGGGAGCCTCGTTATGCTGATAGTATGGGAAGAAGTGCCATCCCATCTTCTTCTCGGAGAAGTGAAGACATTACTAAACGAAGAACTGATGATTCTCTTAGTTTGCATTCCAAGTTGGACTTACACTCAAGCAGACGTAGTCCCGGAGCATTGGCTGGTAGCACGGATCATGGCCACTGGAATTCAGATTTCCGCTCTTCATACGATTCATCTGAACATTTGTACAGAACAAACATTCCAAAACGAGAAACTAAGTCTATGCTTAGCCTTGATGAAACAAGTTATGACTCAAACTATCAGTCGTTAAAGCATAACTTCCATGAATCGGGCGGACATCAAGAGTTTGGGCATGCACTAAAAGTGAGTCCTCACGCTTTTCTTCCTTTTTTAATTCCAGCTAATTTAATTCCAAGTATTTAAAGCGTATATCGTCTGTGAAGAACCAAAATGACCCATATCCAATTTAAGCTCGAATCAAAATGAGAAACATGCGTAAAATGTTAGTTAGGAGCTTTTGAAAAGTGTCAATTGTTCTATTTACATATTTTTGAAAAGTGTAAATTTTTCTATTTACATATTTTTGAAAAGTGTAAATTGTTCTATTCACATGTTTTTGAAAAGTTTAAAATGTTCTATTTAGTACTACATGTTTTTGAAAAGTGTGTGTGTATGTTTTTGAGAAGTGTAAAATGTGCTATTTTCATGTTTTTTAAAAGTGTGTATGTTTTTGAGAAGTGTAAAATGTGCTATTTACATGTTTTTGAAAAGTGTGTATGCTTTTGAGAAGTGTAAAATGTGCTATTTACATGTTTTTGAAAAGTAAAATGTTGTATTTACATATTTTTAAAAGTGCAAAATATTCTATTTAAATGCTTTCAAGACATGTTTCAATATTTTTGTAGATAGTGGATATTGCTTTTAGCTACAAAAATGGAAATAGGTCATTTTGGTTCTTCACATACGATATTTGATTTGTTGGTATGTTGCTTGCACTTAAAGAATAGGGCTGAGTTATGTTTTAGTACTCGATATAGTCGTGCATTAAGTTACGACTAGTAATCCTATTTATTTTCTATCTACATTTAATTAAAAACTTTCACATGTAAAGAGCTGATGTGAAAAGTTTTCTTGCATAATTAAAAGTGTACGATATTATATTTCCTCAACGAACCAGCACCACACGACTTACAAATTATTTTGGTGATGGTGTAGCTATTTATTTTATTGCAATAATTGTAATGTGACGGTAAATCTTAAAATTTAGGCTCGAGATTACATGAAATCTCTTGGCTACTACTCCGCGATTGAGGAACATGATTGCAGTCTGGCAGGTGTTGATGATCTCCCGGTGGACAGCTCACATGGATATAGCGTAAATTATAATTCATTTGTACAAAAAGTAAAATCACAAAACTCATAAACGCTCTAGGTTTGCCAAGGATTTAATCATCACATATAATAATTATAATAACAGGCAATGTCCCGGCGTCGTCCTAAATTTACCATAAAATTGACGGATCGTGTAATCTCGACTGGATCGACCTTAAGTTTGAATTGTAGCGCCACAGGAACGCCATTGCCGAATCTAGAATGGTTCCGAAACGGTTTTCCAGTCTTACCAGACGCACGTGTCAAAATTATAGGTGGCGTTGGATTTGGATCGCTTGAAATTCGTGGAGTAGAAAAACCAGATCAAGCTGAGTTCTCCTGCGTTGCAAGTAATTCATTTGGACGAGCTAGAACTTCATCAACAACACACGTTTTTGACCTAAATTACACGAGAGTGGTTATGCCAGTCTTGTTCTACAGTCAAATGATTACAGGTTTGAAAAAATTTATCCCATACGCATAAAAGTATTTATTAATAGTACATCGCCGATATATACAGGTAGACTATGGTTAATTGTAAACCACAGTCGTACTGTCACTAATTACTTCCCTAAATTAAATTAAAATTTTCCATGAAAAACATATTTGTTGGTATTTAACAAAGAAAGCGTAATTTTGATAGAAATCCAATGGTTAATTACATATCGCCTGTGAAGAACCAGAATTACCCATATCCAATTTAAGCTACGTCATAAAAACAAAATTAGAAGCATGCTTAAAATGTTAATTAGTAGTTTTTGAAAAGGTGCAAAATTTTGTATTTACAGATGTTTAAAAAGTGCAAAATGCTCTATTTAAATGCTCTCAAGACATATTTGAATATTTTTGTAGATAGTTGATATTGTTTTTAGCTAAAAATGGATATGGGTCATTTGGTTCTTCACAGACGATATATTCCATATTGTTTCAACGACTTTATAATGCCATATTAGATACCATCCTTCCCTTATATTATGTAGAAATGTAGATGCTAAATTGATCCTAAAGGTTTTTCTCTAGATATGTCATTGCACCACCGCCATTACCTATATTTTACAAACCTTAACACGAAAATCAATTTTTACAGAAACTCGCCGGAATAACGAAATAGTCCTTGAAACTCTTGTAAAAGGACATGATGAATTAACATGGGAGAAGGATGACAAGCCAATTTGTGGACCAAATTACTTTTCTCAGAACTTTTCCGATGGTCGCTGTAGACTAACCATCAAGAATGCCAGGGCAGGTGACAGCGGTACTTGGACTTTAACTGGAAGAAATCGGTACAGCTGTAATTCCTTGTCAAAATACGTCAAAGTTGAAGAATTTTCCACCACAGGATTTAAACTGCCAATCTTCCTCAAAGGACTGAGTGACTTAGCGGTAGAGATTGGGGATTCAATACTACTCTCAGTCACTGTCGAAGGTAATAATTTACAAATAGACTAACAATTAAGCCCCTAGGTAAGATAGCATGCGCTGAAAGTTCAAACTTTGATTCTCTTATTTTTTTTAAATGTCACAGGAGCGGAGGCTGTCGAGTTCTACAAAAATGGTCGCCTGAGAGAAACCCGGCTGAACCGAATAGGAAGTTACAGCACATTGATTCCGTTTGTTCAAACAGAAGATCTGGGTGTGTACGTTGCGATAGCCAAAAATCGTTTTGGACAAGTAGAATCCTGTTGCTCACTTCGCATGATTGGTGGACATGCATCCGCTGTTCCAGTTTTTGTGGTGAAACCTAAACCAGTGTACATTGTTGATGTCGGAGTTGATTTAAATATTGTTGTTCAGGTTGACGGGGAGCCAACACCTTTTGGTAATTAAAATTAATTAGCATGAAATTGATGTGCCAAGCCGCCTAATAAAATCCATACATGTATGGACATATAGCTGATCCACTTTTTATAAATATAGTTAACTGGTACAAAGGATGCCGAAATGTAACTTTGGAAAATCCGCGTGCTTTCCGTGAGACGCTTTCCCCTGGTTCTGTTCGTTTTACACTTAAAAGGCTTACTTGCAGTGATGCCGGATTGTACACTCTCAAAGCAAAGAATCTGACTGGGGAGGATGTTACTCAGTTCTATGTTCAGGTTAATATTGTTTATGGACTATAATGTTTTGGCACAATTTAATTTTTCAATCCTGGCATAGGATCCACTTTACACTTTATAGACTAAGTAAAAGCTACTTAGATAAACACAGGAGGAATTCTCTGTGAAGTTCCGGCTAAAAAGCTTCCATGCATGATTGATGATGGATGCATTTGATTGAGGCGGTAGAGGGATAAATAAGCTCCACAAAATTTATTTCATCTTCACAATTTTTGTAGGATTTAACTATTATAGGCCTCCTACGCCTACACTCCAACTATCTACAATCTACAGCTGCAGCAGAAATAGTTAGAATAAAAAAAATAAGTCATGCTGCTTCCAATAAATTAGCCAAGAAAACGTTTTAGAATGTTGTCTACGTCTAGACCTACTATAGCAATATGTTATATACTATGTGGGTCAAATGAGTGTAGGTGATATTGTGTGTGATTGCATAGAGATGTAGAACATAATTATTATGTATTGAACTATGTATCTATAACTGAGAAAAAAAATACTTTGTGGCAAGTATCTAACTATAAGTTTTGATGTTTACAAGTTGATATAAGTGTGAAGAAGAGTGAAGAGAAATTGGCGAGAAGCCGTGAATAGAAAAGAAAATAGTTGAATGAAGGATATTTCCGTGTTGAAATTTTGTTTTGGTATTTCATTTGCAAAAAGGTACGGGAGACGAGAGCCAGGTCTTTGACGCCTGTGAGCTCCGCCACAGAGAGAAGATCTAGTTTACCCAACAGAAATAGACACTGTGCATCCGTGGAGAGACTAGCTCGCTCTTACAGGCATTCAACCTTGCAGTCTCAAGCATATTCTTCATCCTATTCACGTACAAAGATCTCTTTTTTTTAATAAATTTTTCTACTATCCTAATCCTATACCTTGTGAAATTTTGTTTCATCTTCTCCAAAAAATTATAATTTCACCGTTTCTTTTTGTTGTTAGTGACGCGCTGTGTACTCAATAATTTTTATAATTTCAATTAGTGCTCCATATTATAGGGTAACGAAATCGTGTTTTTTTAAGTACTGTAAAAATAAATATTTTTAGGCGAACGATTGACACCCGGAATGGCTCACGAAAACGGTGTGACTATTAAAGAAATTCTCCCTGGATGGGTTTCGATTCAGTGGAATCGAGTTCGAGGACGGATTATCGGCTACAATGTTCATTGTAAAGAAGTTAGCGATGAGAATTCCAAATGGATTCAGGTTGGTCGTTATAACATAATAATATCGTCTGTGAAGAATCAAAATGACCCATATCCATTTTTAACTAAATACGAAATGCACTATCTACAAACAATATATGAATATCGTGTAATTCTTTAGGCATGTAAATAGAACACTTTACACTTTTCAAAATTTGTGTATTATAACATTTGACACTTTTCAAAATCGTGTAATTAGAACATTTTACACTTTTCAAATACGTGTAGTTAGAAAATTTTACACTTTTCAAAAACGAGTAATTAAAAAAATTTACACTTTTCAAAAACGTGTAATTAGAACATTTTACACTTTTCAAAAACGTGTAATTAGAAAATTGTACACTTTTCAAAAACGTGTAAATGCAACATAATACACTTTTTAAAAACTCATAATTAACATTTTAAGCATCCAATTAATTTAGTGTTTTTTATTAAGTAGCATATTTTAATTCTAGCGTAAATTGGATATGGGTCATTTTGGTTCTTCACAGACGTTATATGCTCCAATTAAGGCTATAATCATATTTTAAGAAAAGGAAATACTATATAGTTGATAAAAATTCAAACTAATAGGTATGAAATAATTTTTTTTCATTGTTTATAATAAAATGAAATAGTTGGCATTCACAAGATTGTGCAGTCATGAAGCGAATTTACTCCCTGGACGAGATTATATATTTAGAATAACACCAAAATGTAAGTCAACTGACGATGATGAGTTTTACATGTTGAGTGAATCATTTTTCCTGAGTAATCGTGTTGTTCCTGAGTTCACGCAATTACTTCCTGTGTCCACCACTGGACTTATTGGCAAACTCTACACTTTACGGTGTCAGGTCAGTTTTTTGTGTTCCTTTGTTTTTTACAGTTGTTTCTCCATATTTTCCTTGTTTCACCCTTGCAAAATACACATACTTTGATAGAAGTTTAGATTTCCTCCCTTTGAAAATTTGAAGTGCATTATTAAAGTTCAAAATTTATAAAACTTGCAAAAAGAAAATGCACAAAATTAGATTCCGATTTTTTAGCTTACCTTTATCCATCACGTGTGTATGTAGGCTTTTTATTTGTAGTTTTATTTTATTATGTATTGTGATTATGAGCGATTGTCCCTTGGTATAAAATGTAGTTAAGAGAAGGCGTCCCATGCAGCATAACCTGGTCTAGGGATGGAGAACCGTTGAATTTGGGTAAAAGTTTCTACAAATCTTCCTTTTCGAACCATATTGCTCAACTTGAATTTATTGTGAACGAGGAAGATGGTGGACGTTTCTGTTGTGAAGCTAAAAATACTTTTGGGAGAACTATTTCCTATTCTCATTTTGAACCTACTGCAAACAGTGAAGATGTTATCCCTTGCAATTTGTGAGTGCTAATAAATTTAAAAATTTATTCGTTAAAATATTAAGAGTTTTTGGTACTTCATTGGTAGTTGCATGTAAATCATCCCTGAACATAATGTATGCTGATAGGTTATAAAAAAATATAATGTGAATTATAAAACACACATTTTTTGTGTGAATATTTTTGTTTTTGATCGTAATCTTAATCTTATCTTGATGATTCTTTCTTGTTAACAGGGAAAGCATTGAGTACCCAGTTATATTGATGGAACCCAAAAATAGAATAGTTAAAAATGGCTCTAATGCCATCGTCAGTTGCCAAGTATCCACTGACAAATGTAACGTTCAATGGATTTTCAATGGCAAAACTATCAGCGGTAAATATATTAATAGCCATATCAAACAAAGATTTCTTTTTTCTTAATTTTTTAATTTGTATGTTTACATATTTGCACTACTTAAGTTTTATTTTATTAATGTATTATATTATATTATGTGAGGAGAATGCATGTTATGAATGAGTTTAATTTTATCCTCTCCTCAATGTATTTGAATAGAAGAAGACCGGAATTATAAGATTACAAATACTGGGAAATTCTATAGCCTTGAAATAAACTCAGTAAGTCCTCAACTTGTGGGTAAATATAGTTTATCCGTGAGCAATTCAGCGGGGAAGTCAACGAGTCAATTTAATATCCATGTTGTCGAAGATGACTTGGATGTCAAACCCAAATTTTTAAATCAGTTTACAACGGATTTACGAGTAACGAGGGGAGAGAAGTTTACATTGCATGGATTTGTTCTTGGCTCTGGAATTCTTTTCTATGTTTGGTACGTTCGTGGATGCTAATTATTTGTCCGATAGCATTTATTTATTTGAAAAAAAAAACAATAAGGGCTTTATAGGCATAACCGAAAGATGAGGGACTTTATATTTGCCGCCAAATCTAAAGTTCGATTGTTTTTTCGAGAGAGTTTTAAAATTATATATCGTTTGTGAAGAACCAAAATGACCCATATCCACTTTAACCTACAATCAAAATGAGCTATGTCATAAAAACAAAATGAGAAACATG
>JAQFZE010001419.1:0-18059 GCA_034695245.1 Dicyrtomina saundersi | reverse complement strand
CAGTGTTGAGTTGGCTTGTAAACCTTTTACTAACAACTTTATTTTGTACTGTTAGTTATTCATATTTAAATCTATTAAACTTATTTTTACTATTTCTATTGTGAAGTTCCACGAAATCAATAATTGTTTACGTGATTAGTTAAATACCTAATTTAAACTTTCAAAACCTTTGTGTAAAAAGTACCCACGAAAATCATTCATTTTATACAAGTGTATTATTATTAGACTACGGTCAGTGTTTTTTTCCTTTGTGTTTATCCCTCTGCCGCCTTCAAGGTACTCGTAATTTTTGTATAAATACTACATTTAATTCCATACTAATTGAGATTCACTACTTAACCACTGACTCTGCCAGTCCTCATTTTGACGGCTGTCATTTTGTATTTTATTTTATTGACAACTTTGTTTGTTAGTTTTAAGCATACCAATCTTACTCTGAACTGGCTTACAACCAGTAACTGTTAATTTTACCTAATTGTTAAAAAGTTACGATTTTTATTTGCTTTATTTAGTGTTAAATATTAAAGTATATTTAAACCACACAAGTCTTCATGCACTCAATCAATCACAAACTCAATCACACACTCAATCACTCAATATAACTTAATACTACTCATAGTACTGAAGCGTCGTACAGTAGTTAAACTCATCATTCAACTCACTCACTCACTCATCCAACCCAGTTGCTCTCGTCATTATTTTCTAGAATTACCGAAACTGCTGTTGACAGTCATTTCAACAGCCTAGCTTAAGTCTATGAATAGTGTAAACAGATAGTTAAATGCCGTTTTGTCTAGTCATTCCTGAATAGTAGCTATTATTTGAAATTTTATCCTGACATCCCATGTTTTTCCTGTACGGTGCTTGGTTTTCTGCTAATTTGATTTTTGTAGTGCACCACAACTGTAGTCGTGTTGCTAGTATGATTTTAAACAGTTTTTCAGCTGTGTTAATTATAGACAATGAACGGTAATTGACGGGTTTTCTTTATCCCCCTTTTTGTGTATAGGAATAACCGAAATTTCTTCCCACTTTTCTGGTATATGCTTTGTTGTGAGTATATCGTTAAATACTTTGGTTAACGCGTCATGATATACTATTTCTAGATTTTTCCAGATTTCATTAGGAATTCCATCGCTCCCTGGAGCTTTATTATTTGATAGCTGTTTTGTTGCTTTTATTAATTCTATAACAGTGATTTCTTGATCAACAACATCGTTTGGTTGAAAATCTTTTAAATTTAGAAAAGTGTGTTCCTTTGTATCCTCTACACAGAAAAGCTTAGTAAAATGTGCTTTTCAGTCTTTTAGTGTAATATTGTTATGTACTTGTTTTATCCTTAAGCGTCTTATCAATTTGATTGCGTTCCAAAAGATTTTTGACGTTTGTTCTTCCGTAATGTTTTTGCTAACACTTAAGTAAAACTTCGTTTTTTTCCTAATTGTGTGTAAGTATTCCATTTGAGTGTGCCTTAGAGCCACGAGATCTTTGCTTGCTTTTTTATTTACGTTTTTAAAACTTTAAATCTTTTTTACTGCTCAGTGAAATAACGATTTAGGGTTTTTACAGCTTTTGTGAAACCAATTAGGCCCTAAATTTTGTTTTCGTGTGAATAGAATATTTTTGTTTTTTGAGAGTTGTTCTGTAACTTTTGAATATTTGTTATAATTACTTCGTATGTTGAGCTTGAAGTAATTGACATTTTGTTAAGCTTCATTACAATTTATGTCGATTTATTGTTGTTCTATTGAATTCTAGGATATGTTTTTAATGCAGATATTTTCTTGCTCTTCGTTTGTGTTTAAACTATTTTATATGCATTATCTAAATGCGGGTCATAGTTTGCCCTTAAGTTAATAATTGCAGAGGCTGCTGCTTTTGCAGTTATGCATAGATCAACTTGACTGCTGCCTGCTGCCTTCAGGTAATTTACTGCTCCATTTGGATCTGCCTGTGTCCTCCAATAATAATTAGTTTTTCTGATTTTATCTACTTTGGTAATTCATCTCCCCTCTGTTCTTGTTTATTTTAGTTGTATTCCAGATTGCAGTTATTTTGTGTTTCTTATGTCTTTAATCTTATCGCAGTCAATTGATCTGCATTAAGCATTTAGGTCTCCTATAAATATGCCCTTTATTCCTTATTTGTCTATGAGTGGTAGTATATTGTCCTAAAATTCAAGTAGAGGTGAAATGTATGCTAAGATTGCTTTACATTCTGTAATTTTAGATGCGACTTTGCAATAATATTCAAACTTTAATATTTTCCAGCCATTCGCTATTCGTTTTAGTATTCCTGTTTTGTATCCAGCACTCGCTCTTCCAAATTGAGATTTCTAGTTTGCATTTTGTTGGTATATTATGTAATGTCCGCTAATTTTGTCTTTCATGCGTAATTTGTTCCTCCACTAGGTTTTGGCCAGGCAGAAGATACCCGGTTTATGCTTTAGAAAAATGGATAATTTTTGGTCTACATTTGTACACAGACTATTTACGTGCCAAAATAATATTGATTAATTATTACGTATTGCATTGTTCAAAATAGATTGTTTCTTACGTAGATTTGTTAAATAACTGTAATTATGTTGTAAATTGTTCACTTGCAAGCTTGCACTCTTGTCAGTTTTTGTTAAAAAGTTATTTACATTTCTAAGTTTTTTTGTGAGGTTGTACGGGCTCGCCATTTTCCTATGCGACCAAATTCAGTGCTGACCCGGGATGCTTTGCCATCACCAATTTCTCTTCTTGGCCCCTGTTAGTTGTATGGTTAGTTGCGCTTGACTGCTGTTCCTTTTTTTGCAATTCCCCGTAATGTTTTTCTTTTTTGATCCTAAGAGGTAAATCTTTGTTAATAAAATTTTTTATTATAGTCATTAGAGGTTTTTAGTTTGAGTTTTGCAGTTGCTACAGCTAATTTGTCCTTATGCTTCACAAACGTCACTAAAATTGGTTGTGTCCTTTTCGCAGTCTTTGTTTCTGTTTCTACTTGTTCTGTTCACAACTTTAATGTCGTTGATTCGCAGTTGTCCGATTATTTTGTGTACTTCCATCACTCTACTTTGCCATGTTTTATGTTCTTGCTCCTTTATTCTAAAAAAACAAGTTTTTGTTTCTAAACTCCAGTTGTAGCATTAGTAGTTTTTTATCGAGGTACTTGATTTCTTCTTAAAGTTTTTAGTTCTTAGTCTTAAGTACCGATACCCGAGTTTTCAATATTTCTGTATTGCTATGCAGGTTACTAAGCTTTAAAAATTTTCTTGTTTTCAGTATTCATTTTTGAGTACATAAACGCTAGTGTCACTTCTCCGTCAGGTACTTCAACGTCATTTTCATCATCACTATCCATTTCAATGTGTTCGTCTTCTCCTCGGAGCGGTTTACCAGAAGGTTTATCTTAGTTAGTTCCTATGTCAGATTTAACTTGCTTTAGAGAGTGACTTACGACCATCGCTTGCATAGAAACAGGGATGGTAAGCTGAAAACAAAATATTCAGATTTGGATTTTCCTCTAATTTTTTTATTTTTCGGATTTGGATTTAGATTTTGCTTAACTCGAACTTTAGAGTTAGCTTAGCTAAAAAAAGCCAAAGCAATTTGGATTCGGATTCAGCATAGCTAAAAAATCCTAAGAAATTTATATTTCACTCACAAAGAAGGGCTAAAACACGTGCGCTGATTTGTACCTTAAATAATTGCGCACTGTTTTTGTCTATGGCGATTAAGTAACCTGTGCTTTGGTGATAATATCAAAGGTTAGGTATTCGATTACAATTTCAAAACATCAAAATTTTGATTTTGGCAGCCCTGTAGTTCTCATGTGATTTTTAAAACAGAATAAAGCTTTAGTAAGATCAGTCAGTTTCTACGAAGCACAAAGTAAAGTACTGTATACTGTCTGGGTTCCTAACATATCTAAACATTTTTGCAAAAACCATATTTTCAAATAGTATTTTGAAGCCTGTTTTGATCATTTCAATTTTTTTAGAGTAAATAAAATAATAAAATAATTTTGAACTTGGAAATAAGTTTTTAGATAAAGATGTAAAGCCCATGCAATTTAACATTGTTCGAAAATTGGATGAAAATTAAAGAAGTTACATAAAGGATTGCAAAAAATCATACATTTAAACCTAATAAACTTTACCATGCAAATGTAATCGAATCTGAGACCTGCAACAACAATAATTATTTAGGCTTAAGGGTCACTAGTTGCAGTAGACAGATTATGCATTGATGCGCATAACGTTAATTGTCGACGCACATGTTCTGGTCACTTTTTGTAAGCTAAAAGCAGCTAAAAAACTCAAATTTCTATTTATTTTAACTAAAAACCGACAAAACAAATAAAATATTATTTCAATTTTGATATTTTGTTGAAAATGTGCAACTGTGTTTGGTAAAATTAAATAAATTGCAATCCTGCAAAAAGTCAACATGCTCAGCTATAAAATTTCTGCTTATGAATTTAGCTTTCTTGTGGAATAGGGATTCGGATTTCGATTCAGCTTATTGTACCTTTTTATTTCAGCTTTGGATTAGGATTTGATTTTCCCATTCGGATTAAGCTTAAGCTTAGCATCCCTGCATAAAAATAATAATGACAATCTCCTCAGTGTCTCAGTTATTAATAACTAATATCTATTTTTGATTATAGTATTTATTTATGTAAGGTAATAAAACTTTTAACATGCCCTATATTGTGCCTGGTACCCGATTAACGCCTTTGCTATGCCAAATTGAAATATTTAGGAACCAAATCCTCTATTATGCTGGGCTTGGTTGCTTTTGATTTGAATTATTTTCCCTTTTTAGTTGCATTAGTTGTGGCTGTGATTCCAGTTCAGTTATATTTACTGTAAATGCACTGTTTAAATCAGTTACCTAAGTGAATTCTTACTGGTTGTACTGTAGTTTTGAATTTTCTATCTTTCTAATGGTTAGATTTCAAAACTTAATTGGTGTTTTATAATTTATTTCTTCTCTATAATTTTTTAAAAAATTTCAAAAATTTTAAGAACTTTATTTAGTGAATTAGCCAGTTTTAATCCAGTATGATAACCTTTCAGTATTTCGACATCTAGTAGAACTTGTTCGTAAGTCAAATATAACAAGCCATATTGCCATGGAACGATAAAAAAGTTTTAGACGTCCAGTAGTCCACTATAATTGCAATTTTTTGTAGGACCTTCTGTAATTTAGCTTTAATGTTGCATTTGTCTATATCGTTTTACAATTTTATTACTAATAGTATTAGTATAAGCATTGGAAAATTGGGCTTCTTTATGTCTATAGGTAGCAAAATTAACAAATTCAACCAAATCAGCGATGAAAAATTGTTGATTAGAAGGTTTAATGTGGTTAAGCAACCGTCTTTTTCCTCTAGTTTAAAAACTTCACCAGTCTGGAAATGCTTACAACAGGATGGTTTTACATGGTACGCGCCAATTTGAAAAAGTAATATCTACAAAAATTAGGCTACTTTCAAATAGTAGGGATCAAAAGTAACTTGGTAGCATTTTGCTTTGTTTGGTCACAGTGGCCCGCCAAAGTTTAAAAAAATTTAAATTTTATTACTTTGCCGCCCTGTAACTTCTACAGTTTTCTTCCGATTTTGACGAAATTGGTTTTTTTTAGCGTTTAGACTGTTTTGTACAAAGTAATTTCACGATTTTTCAAACTTCAAAAATTTTCGTTATTCTGACAAATTTTTAAAAAAGCATTATTTTTAAGGCCTTATTTTACCGACCAATTTTTTCGAAAAAACGAAAATTTTCGAATTTATCCTAGTAGCTCACATTCGCCTCAGATCATGATCGTATTTATGTAGTCTGTAAACGCAGCAGGTCACACTATGCAAACAGGGTGATAAGCGTACGTAACGTAAGCTTCTACTGCACCTTGGCTATGTTAATGTGTAATAGACCTTCACAATAAGTACTCGTACTAGATGCGGCTGAGAGTTATGTGCAGAGTAGAAACCGAAGGGGAATTGTACAGAGACTGTACGGCAGACGTGAAAGTAGAGTATGACGGTGAAAGAGACTTCGAATAAGTGAGAAAATCGGAGAGCAAACGGAGATTTTTGAATACAAGAAATTTGGACAAATGATTTATTCAAATAAAGAAAATGGTCAATTGGTGAGTAATACCAGTAGTGTACGAGATATTTAGTAGACTCGGAGAAAGCCAATGTCAAAGTGACATTCCTGTAGGTAAAGTAGACTGATACAAGTTACTACTACCAGGGAAGCTTTTGTGGGGTCGGCGGACAGACTGAGAGACACGAGTATTCTGACAGGACTGGTAAGACTGAGGAACGATGGTGAGCTGTGGGTCTTTTATACAGGCTCGGAAAGTACAGGTTCATCATAGGATGCGCACTGGAGAAAGGAAAGGATTAGGAGAGGAGAAAGTCGGTATGTCAATCACTAGAAGTAATTACAGAGAGTCAATGTGATGTAATGCAGAGAGTTTGACATATGGTACTTTACCATATGTAAACGACAGTACAAAGGAATAGACAGGAGAAAGCACATAAATGTACGGAGAAAGTATAGGGCAAAATATTACATATGGGAATTGGTAATGAGATCATTACAGTATAGGATTAGGAGTAATAAAGAAATATACGATGGCTACAAGGAATCAAAATAGGAGAAACATTGACATAGTGAAAAGGGAAAGTAGGATCATTTACACATAAGTTAACATTAGGGCATGAGACATAAGAAATATGTAATAGTTTAGTAACGCCTGGAGGGATGGATTAAAGTAGCGTGTGTACTACTACGTACTATGGTTTACATACAAGAAGTAGAAGATGAAGAGAGGAAATAAAAGAGGAGCACAATACGATGTAATCACGGGCATTACCATAGAAGTAGGTACATGAGAGAGAAAAGGAATATGTCATTTGGGAAGTGTGCATTTACACGTAGGTACTGTGACTCTATACTTACAGTAACTATAAGGATGTAAATTGGAAACGCGTTTGTGCTGACCTTAAGTTAGTACCATGGCAAGTCCTTACTTGTCTACATAATGTTGATAATATACTGAGATCTTTAAATTTGAATGGGAATAATATTGTAAGAAGAGGGGCTACGACAGGGTCGTAGCTACATTATGCGGAAGCTGGTAAAGCGTTTGATTTGGTGGTGGGTAGAGCCGCCTACACATTGGTCAATGAAACCGATTCCGCGCCACCACCACCAAACTCCAGCGTGGAGAGGAGCGTGGGAGAAGAGGGAGAGAAGAATGAAAATTCAATTAGCTCGGGGATTCTTGACTGTGTGGAAATACGCCATTTTGCGATCGTCCGCCTTTTCCATTGAAAATAAGTTTAATCTTTTCAGTAGAATTTTGAGGGTAGTCCTATTGATATTATTATTATTACTATTCCTCAGCTCTGCGTCTCACACATTTACTATCGAAATAAATATTATTTTATTTGTAAAAATATAAGAAAAACGAAAAGGAAGGGTTTTTAGGTGGAGGTGTTGAAAGTTGGCGTTATTTTAGAGCATATAAAAATCTCGTTACAAGGTTCTGATTTGGTTTGAATTCCCGTTCCCCTCACACAGCCTGCTGCTGCCTTGTCTGCTGCTTTAAATAAGGTACTAGTTATTTGTTTTTGCGTTTTGTTTCATTTGCCGGATTACTTTTTTCTACCTCTTCATCCCTTTTACTTTTCCCCGTTTTCTCGCGCACCGTCCGTTACTTTTTTGGCATTTGCGTCTCCTGTTCCTTCCTCCGTTGCTCACACTTTTCCCCTGGTTTTAATTATTACAAACCTTATTTTCCTTCTTATTTCCGTTCAAGCCTACGATTTCATGCGTTAATTTGCAGCTGTTTTCATTCCACTGACCCTCGTTTTCTCGTTTTCATTTCCGTTGCCTGCATTCGGTATCCGACATACAGCTTTAGGGGTTTTCTCTTGGCAGTCGAGGGCCATCTCTTTCCATTAGGAAAAGTAAGCCGGCTCTTTCCAAGTCCACTCTGCTTCACCTTTTCGGTATTTCTTCCTTTCCGGGTTTTGCCAATTTTGTGAGGAGCCAAGCACGCTGTGGAAGTGCCTTTCACTTTTTAGTGCCTACTTATCCTATATAATTAATATTTCCTCGACCTCCGTTGGGTTTCAGCTGGGTACTGTATTCTAAGGTTAACTACGTTTCCCACTAGCTCCTTATACTCTGTCATCGGTAAGTGTCCACGTTGGTACAGTAAGTGACCGGTCAGGATGGTGTATTATCCTTAAAGAAGAAGACGCACGGAATACGAGACTTGAAAAAAAAGTTGTATACCTATTCTTTGTAAGACAGGATTTTATTTAGGCCGGCAGTTTTAATAGAGAAAAGGTTTTTTTTACATCCTTGAGTCTTTGAGAATTTCTTCAGTTCTGGTTCCTCTACAGAGTGCGACCGGCTCGTGTTTCATACATCAGTCCTTGTCCCTCAGAGTTCCTCATTTTTTTTAGGTGTTTACGCCTTAAACAAATCTTTTTGCCGCGGTCTCAGTGCCGTTTGCTCGTTCTTTCCGCTCTTCTTTGCCTACTGCTGCAGCTGCAATGTCGGGTCAGTTTTTGCTGAGCCAAATCCTTCAGATTTGCCGGCCTACGATGGCAAATCTTCCGTTTCGGCCTGGCTGGTGGCATTTAACGAGCGCTGCGCTCATTATAAGCTCAATAGTGAATGGAAGCTTCGGAATTTGACCAAGCTGCTCCATTCAACGGTGGGTTTTTGGTGGTCATACTCTAATGGCCCATTCTTGCTAGACTTATCGTTAGCCCGACTAAATGCCCGCAAGCGGTGAGAGCAGTTCAGTTTAGAGCTAGCTGTAGCATTTCCAATAGACGAAGACGGTAAGCTGGCCGAGGCAGAGAACCAAGCTTTACGGTTTCGGGTGCTCTTAGACTCCCCTCGGTATTTTACTATCCACAAGCTCTCCTTGTTTCATCGTATGGATCCCGCCATGTCGGAGTCAAAGAAAGTGGTTTTCTTGCTCGAAAGTTTAGGCGATGACCTGCGGTGGCCAGTGTCTATGCAATTAGGTGCGGCGGCTACAGTGCCTCAGTTTCAAACTCAAGTGGAAAACTTCTCTAAAGTGTGCCGCTCGCTCCAGTATGCCGCAGATGCCTTTTTCCAGCACAATGGCCAAGATGCCTATGCCAGAGAAGAGGAATCAGATATAGAGAATGGTCATCTACATACTAAAAAGTCTGCCATCACTTGACTATCACGTGACCGAGTAAGCCAATAAACGCCGAGAAGTGCTAGGCTTCTCGGCGTTCATTGGCTTACGCCGACGACATCCTTGTCTTTATGAAGACTTTTGAGGAGCATAACGACCGCCTGGAAGTTGTACTGGAGGCGTTGTCCAACGCCGGTTCAACCTTAAAGCCGTCCAAATGTTTGTTTGCTCAGGCCGAGGTGAAGTACCTGGGCCACATGGTCTCCGAAGAAGGAATAGCCGTAAACCCTGAGAAAGTGGCGGCGATCCAGAATTTCCCGGTCCCAAAAACATTACAGAAGCTACGTTCCTTTCTGTTCGTGTGCAGCTATTACAGGAAGTTTATTTTAGGCTTTGCCAAAATAGCATTTCCTCTTAACCAGCTGCTGCGGAAGGGGACTCCTTTTATCTGGTCCTTGCAATTGTCAGAGTGCGTTCGAGGCTCTGAAGTCGTGTCTAGTTGCCCTACTGGTCTTGGCCCATTTTTCCCCCAACCTTGACCACCCCTTAGAGCTTCACACGGACGCCAGCAAAGAGGCACTGGGAGCCATACTGATGCAGACCGTGGATGGGGAAAAACGTCCTTTGGCTTATGCGTCGAGGTCGTTAAATGACGCCGAGACTCGATATCACATAACAGAGTTGGAGGCTTTAGCAATTGTGTACAGCTGTGAGAACTTCTATACCATGCATCATGGCAGGCCGTTCACCATTGTTACTGACCATCACGCGTTGTTTTATGCTCAATCTAAAGAACCCAAAGAGTCGCCTAGCTAGATGGGTTATACGCCTTCAAGGGCTCGACTACACTGTAGTTCACAAATCAGGGAAGGTACATGAGCACGTAGATTGCCTTAGCCGTAACCCCGTTGATCCCGCCCCTAAAGATGAGACCGACTTCCCGGAAATTATGTTGTTTGCCCTGACTAACGATAACCCGTCCCGAGCAGATATAGAAGCCTTGCAGCGTACGGATTCCACTTTCAAACAAATTCTAGAGAGCCTGTTCAAATGTGACACTGAGGGCCACCCGTGAAAATCCAGTTTCTCAGATTATTGCGTCATGAAGGGCTTGCTCTATAAAGCAAATGGCACTGAGGGTCAAAGGCTCTTCCGTTTGTGTGTCCCGCAGGGATGTCGCAATGCGCTCTTGAAACTTGTGCATGATTCCCCTTCGGGGGGCCATTTTTCGTACTTCCGCACGTTGGCTACTGTTTGGGCTCGCTATTATTGGCCAAAGAAGGCCCGTGACGTCCATCGATATGTCCAGGGGTCTGAAAAGTGTCAAATATATAATCGCCGTCAATTTCCAACCTCCGGTCCGTTAACTCCGTTTGATTGTCCGGCCGTAGCATTTTCTACTGTTAGTGTCGATTTTATGGGAAAATTTCCTTCGAGTTGCAGTGGGAATACGTACGCTATCCTTATGTGTGACCATTTGACTAGATATGTCGAGGCTGTAGCGGTTCCAGCTCAAACCGGCGAGTGGGCTGTGCGGGCTGTCCAGGATTCCGTTATTTTCCGTCACGGGGTGCCTTCGGTTATTGCTGCAGATAGAGGCTCTCAATTCACTTCGGCGGTCTTCCAGAACATGTGCTCCTCCTACCATATTTCACTTCGCATCCTGCCGTCTTACGGTCATAATGCGAACGGCTTAGCTAAAAAGCCGGTGGATACAGTCAAGCTGGTCATTGCCAAATATGTTCACGAGAGTTACAACGATTGGGATGCATGTCTGCAGGCAGCGGTTTGTTCGTTTAATTCCTCCATCCATCATGTAACAAAGTTTTTGCCGTTCTTTCTACTCCGAGGCGTTCACTCGACTCTATTCTGCGACGCGGTGTTTCCTTCCCCAAACCTATACTCTGACTCCGAGATCCCGCCTAGTATACCCGATACGGTAGCCAAAGCGTCGTCCATTGCCAAGACCAACACGGAAGTTTACAGGAACGCAGTTAAAACGGCGTACGACAGGAACTACCCAGCAATCCTTTTTCCAACGGGCTCGCTGGTCCTAGTTGCAAACTTTAAGCGTCGGGTGGGACAAGTAGATAAATTAGCAGCTCGATGGCTAGGTCCGTATACAGTTATTTCACAAGCGACTCCGCGTAGTTACATAGTGGAGCCTTGTAATCCTTCGGGTGAGACCCTCCGGATGAGAGAGGTAAACTCGCAAAACATGAAGCCCTACTTTCCTCCAGTTTCTCTCGATGATCCTCCTCCACCGCCCTCCATGGGTATTGCATAGTTTACTTTTACAGGACCAGGGGCCAAGGGACTTGATGGTTCGGTTCGTTTTAGGGCTTCCACGGGTTGTTTTGGCTATCCAAGCCGTTCTGTGTGTCCCCAGGTGACGGAAATCTCGCGCTGCGTTTTCACGGTTGGATTTATGCGCGGTCTTTCGAGGGGCTTAAGGAGTGCCCTGCTGTCACCTTTTCTGAGCTTACCGCTCCTCCATTTTCCTCTCCGGACTCACCTATATTGTGTCTCCTTCCTACCTGTTTCCTCCCCTTTGCTCGAGCACCTACTTCATTCGGCTAATGGATGTTCATGGGAGTCTGGTCTAGAGCCTGTGTTTCTAATTTCATTACTGTTTCCAGGTATGTGGCTCTCCAACACCTTCAAGATGCAGTTTCTGGAGGGTGCCGACGATCTCACAGATCTGGACTACGAGTCGTCGGGGGAGATTTCAGCCGAGGCCATCGCAAAATCCCCGCTGCGTCAGTCTCCCATTCTACAGTTGCACACCCCGCCTTCATTCGCTTCCCACGAGACTCCCCTGGTCCGAAGCATCAAGCAGTGGGGCCCTCCTTCATCTTCGACACCGCCACCAGCGGCCGCGTCTGGTGCGTTGGGTCACTTGCCGCCCGCGAAGCCCAAATTTGACCCGCCCAGGGCACCTTCCAAGACGCTTAAGAGGCCACAAAGCGGGCAATCCCGAACTAAAAAACGGCCTTTGTTTAAGCTCCGTATCCTCAGTAACAGTTTCCCTCACGAGCAGCTTCGGCAAGATATCCTATCAGGGGCCCGGCGGAAGCGAAGAAACACTTCCGCGTCTCACAAAGTTCGTCAGAGCGAGACGTCCAAATACCCGGTTAAACCAAAACCCCTACGGCTGGTAACCCTACTTGACGGCACCCGGGTGCTTCACACCCACAACCGCCTCCAGCCCACCCTTAAGCTGGTTCGGGTAAGTGCTGCACGTATTACAGTCCCGCCGGCTGGACCACCTCAGGAAGATCTCCTAGATGCGCTAAAGGAGTTCTTGGGCCCCGATCTAACCCCACCCAAGCTCGAAAACGACCAGGGCCACCAGAACCAGGCATCCTGGTAGGCACTGCATCCACAGGCCAAATACTCTCTGCACTCTACCCTGGTCCTGGGGGAAAGCCAACTACAAGAGGTCTGTCAAACCTCCCTGGAGGTACCTCTGCATGCCCCGGAAGCTCCCACAAGCCTGGATGAGAAGGAGCTGGCGTGGATGGATGCCATGTTAATTAAGCCGGACCAGCTTCCCAACCCTCTCTTCAGTCCAATTGGCCCGTGGCTCTTAAGCCGGCCACCACCGCCTCCGCCCCCATATTCGGCAGCTCAATTCGTCGCAGACGTAGGCGCCCTCCGTCGGCTGCAAGACCTTTGGATAGGTCGCCTCAAAATCGACTTATGTCGCAGGAAATTAGCTTTGGAGCTGCAGAGGGAGCAAGATCGAGCCGCTCACGAGTGGGCACAACTATGCCTCCGCCTCCAACAAGAGTCTCTCCAGCAAAGACGTTTTGAGTGGGAGCGGGACAGCCTCTTATTCTTTGCTCCCCCCTGACCGCCGTTGCCTTTTGCCTCTCCCGATCCGTGGAACCCTCCTCCGTCTTCGTCACAATAGCTACCACGACAGCTTTCTTCCCCCTCCCCCCGACCAGCGCTAACCGTGATGGGGTCATCACTCATTGCAAGAGGAGGAAGGAGGCATGTAAGGAGAGGGGCTACGACATGTCGTAGCTACATTATGCGGAAGCTGGTAGAGCGTTTGATTTGGTGGTGGGTGGAGCCGCCTACACATTGCTCAATGAAACCGATTCCGGCGCCACCACCACCAAACTCTAGCATGGAGAGGAGCGTGGGAGAAGAGGGAGAGAAGAATGAAAATTCAATTAGCTCGGGGATTTTGGACTGTATGGACATACATCATTTTGCGATCGTCCGCCTTTTCCATTGAAAATAAGTTTAGTCATTTATCTTTTCGGTGGAATTTTGAGGGTAGTCCTATTGATATTATTATTATTACTATTCCTCAGTTTTGCGTCTCACACATTTACTATTGAAATAAATATTAGTTTATTTATAAAAATATAAGAAAAACGAAAAGGAAGGGTTCCTCGGTGAAGGTGTTGGAAGTTAGCGTTATTTTGGAGCATATTAAAATTTCGTTACAATATAATAGATAAATATGCTCCTGTAGTAAATAGGTAGGTATATTAAAAATAAACAGGGAAGCTGGCTTAATGGAGATAATAAGAGAGTAATGCATCGTAGAGACCATGTAAAAGCCTTAAGTATTAAATGCAAGGATACTAATATGTGGAATGAATATAGGCACCTAAGGAACTATGTAAATACTCGAGTCAAACAAAGTAAACAAACGTTCTACAGAAATAGGTTTGAGAATTTCCCAACCTCCAGTACAATTTGAAAAACAAACAATTACTTGTCAGCCAAGAATGAGCCCCTTAGGCAAATAACGGAACTAAACTGTAATAAAACCAGCATTAAGGATCAGAGTCAAATATGTTCTGAGCTAGCGAAAGCATTTGTAGTACAAAGTGATAGCGTAGAAACCCCAACAAATTCAAGAATGTACTGTCATAGATGAACCTCTATTTCAGCATCCAGCAGGTAAATATATAGTGAGTCAAACAACAAACAAAACTAATATGCAAAGATCTTCAGACAGAAAGAAATTATTTGATTCAAGCATAGCAATTATATGGTTTTACAAAAACATTGGTGTAAAAGACACATCAAACGTAACACTAAAGCAATTTATAGTAACATTTAGCAAGTATTGTCTATAACAATCAATTACTAAAACATTACCAAGCCCATTTAAAATTAAAATACTATGCACGCAAAGAAACAAACACTGCACTATCACAGTTACAATGCCAAGAAACGAGGCAAATAATTAGGCAACATCCAAGCTATATTAATTAACAGTTAAGACAATTCAAGCAAATTAAATCAACTCACATTTATCAGCCAATACACAGTCAAACAAGGTGGTCGCAAAATTTCAACAACAACGACTCCAGCGGCACTACAAGTAGAACGAAAAACTATTAAAATATGCGTTTTGGGTTTTCTATTTGGGTGCACTATTAAAATAAAACCCTAGAAAATAATAAAATAAACCTGACGGCGAAATTCCAATTCGGACATGTAAAATAACTGTCTGAGCAGAAAGGGCATAAAATTTAGCACATTTTATAACTGTACCCGACCCCCCACTTCTGTCAGAACTGTTTTAGTAAACTATAATATCGAAAAAAGACAAATCTGTATGCTTAAGCATCTGTATGCAATTGCTATGGAAATTCACTATGGAATCAAAATTGAACGTTAAACGTTCCGAGCTAGGATCGGAGAATTCTAAATTCTGATCGAAGAAACATTCCATATGTTACATTAATAGCATTAAGAAAAATGTGCGAAACAATGTATCATTCCATATAACACACATTTTTGTAAACGCCGTGTCCGTCAGAAATATCGTAAAACACAATCAGGTTCAAATTGTTAAGCTCCTGACAGGGAACCTAATCGTAGTTAGTATGGGTGGCTTGGCTAGTGATGGTACATAGTAAAATGCGGGTAATAGTGTGTATGAACGAACGAGTGAATGTAATGTAATGAGTGCAGTACGTAGTAGGTAGTAGACAGTAGTAGTTAGTAGTTGGTTTATTGTGTAGGTAGTTGTTCGTTTGATGGTATTACTGCACTAGTCAGCTCAGTGTGCATCTTACACTGAGGCTCACTATTCTGTACATTGTTGTTTACATAACATTGTATACTAACATTACACATAACTCATGATATGGTATGTACCGTATCATGACAAAATAAGCGCCAACTTATCCTCACATACACGGAGTGGTAGTGAAAGGGTTTGAATAAGCTCCAGCTTATCCTCAAATACACACACCACAAGTAGTGGGGTTTAAATAGGCCCTAGCGTACCCTAATATACACAGTAAAAACAGTAGGGTTCGAATAGGCCGCAGTTTATCCTTGAACACACACAGTACAAGTAGTGGGGTCTAAATGAGCCCCAGCTTATCCCAAAATACACACAGTAAAAAAAGTAGGGTTCGAATAAGCCATAGCTTATCTTTAAATACACGAAGTTTAAGTAGTGGGGTTCGAATAAGCCCCAACGTCTCCTCAAATACACACCTTAAGTAGTGAGGTTTAAATAGGCCCCAGCTCACCCTAAAATAAACACAGTAAAAACACTAGGGTTCAAATAAGCCTCGCCTTATTCTCAAATACACACAGTTCAAGTAGTGGGGTTTAAATAGGCCCCAGCTTATCCTCAAATACACACAACACAAGTCGTGGGGTTTAAATAAGGCCCATTTTATCCTAAAATACACACAGTAAAAACAGTACGGTTCAAATAGGCCCCAGCCGATCCTTAAATACACACAGTACAAGTTGTAGGGTTTAAATAAGCCCCACCTTATCATAAACTACACAGTTCAAGAAGTAGGGATCAAATAGGCCTCAGTCTATCCTCAAATACACACAGTACAAGTAGTATGGTTTACATAGGACACAGCTTATCCTCAAATACACACAGTCACAGAAATGGGCGGGGAATAAGCCCTACATTAGCCTAATATACACATTATTAATAGTAGGGTTGGAATAGTCCACACTATATCCGTAAATACAAAGTCAAACCAAATGATATCAAATAAGCGGCTTATCTTAATAACTATGCTTACAGCGCACAAGAGATCACATTGTGCCAAAAACCAAGGCTAACATAATCTCAGGAAAGTTAGGCTATGCCTTACAAGGTGGACTCATATTCAGCCAATCTTTCCATCAACTTGAAACGATGGATACTTTGACACAAATACTTGAAACTTTTTAAGCAAGTCACTTAAGATTGTGTAAATTTCTTAGCCAAAAGCCACAACACAACAAGAAAATAGTACTGATTCGCATTTTAAAACCAAAAACTTTATAAATACAAAATTAAAAAAATAAGATAACAGGTCAGTCAACAGCTCTGTAAGATGATTTCGACTTTGCCGAATGAGCGCAATTTAGGATTTACAATCAATTCTTTACAATATATGGGCTTTCAGCGTACCAGAAATCACACTGTTTCAAGGACAGAGGCTAAGATAATCATAGTCAGCTCATATTCAGTTATTCTTTTTAAAAAATTCCAAGTCCACACTAAAACTTGACCTATTTTGGGCACTCACTTCGAATCGTGTAGATTTCTTAGCTTGAAGCCAACGCACTACTCAAAATGATACTAATTTACAATTTATAACCCTAAACTCTAAATAATTATTAGAACGGCAATTCTGTCAAAAGCTCTGAGAGCCAATTCTAACTTTGCTGCATAAGCGCAAATTCAGATGAACAAATAATCCTTTAGAATATATGGGCTTCAAGCGCACCAGCGATCACATTGTGCAAAAAACATATGCTAAAAAAATCTCAAGAAATTTTAGCTTGGCCTTATAAGGTCAGCTCATATTTAGCAATTCTTTTCAAAAATTCAAAAAATGAGTCCACACACAAACGTAACCTTTTTTGAGCAAGTCACTAAGAATCGTGTGAATTGCTCAGACTAAAGCCAGCGCACTACTCAAATTGATACTAGTTTACATTTAAAAACTCAAAACTCCAAATAGGCATTAGGATGGCAAATCAGTCAAAAGCGTTTGAAGCCGATTTTGGCTTTGCTGCAACATGGCTGAGTTCACATAAACATTTGACCTTTTTTAGGCAAGTCACTTATAATTGTGAAAATTTGTCAGCCTAAAGCTATTGCACTACTCAAATTGATACTAATTTACATTTTAGAACCTAAAACTCCGAATAACATTAGGATGGCATTAACATTAGGTTTTGACTTTGCTGCATGACTGCAATTAGGGATAAAAAATTATTCCTTTAGATTATATAGGCTCACAGCGCACCAGAGATCACATTGTGCAAAAAACATCCGGCGCTCCGCGCTGAATTGGTGTACCGTGGGCCAAAAGTAGATGCTGAGGTTTCAGTTAACCTGAGCTTAATTAAAACAGTAGAGCCAAGTTAACGCAATTTTGTCTCTTAAAGGGTGATGTGATCTGGTATGGTCTCGTCTTGTGTAATATGATCCATTACGGTCTAGCCTAGACTGATCTGGTTGGGCCTGAAAATGTCTATTCAGGGCCGCTTTTGTCTGAACCAGTCTGGTTCAGTCAAGAACGTTCTGAAACCGTCTGTGAGTAGGAGAGATCCTTGAACGAATTACGCCGCCACGAGAGGTCCAGGGTCAAATGGGTATTATACTAATGTTTTCAGTAGGTGTGGGCTCCAAAACACTGTTGTAGAAATAAATGACCAGGTGCGTAAGGGGCCAGTACACTTGCCCGCGTCGGTTCAGGTCTGGGTAGTCCAGGGATGGTAAGCTTAAGCTGAATCCAAATCTAAAAGCTGAATTGAGCTGAATTTGTTGTTGAGCCAAACCTTGATCGGAATCTGAAAAGCAAAAATTTAGTTAGCCTAATCTAAATCCGAATCCTAATGTTCACAAGAAGCTGAATCCGT
>JAQFZE010001418.1:0-18065 GCA_034695245.1 Dicyrtomina saundersi | reverse complement strand
AAGAATAATTTAGGCACAATTTTTGAAAATTATGTATAAAAAGCCATTTTAAAATATTCAGAATTCAAAAACAATGGAGATTTAAAATCTTGAATTTTTGAAAGAAAGGACATGGCTCAGAAATTGTGGAAAATTGGACTCCTATTAGATTTGTGTAAAAATCATATATACTGTAGAGAACTGAAGGCTTAACAACTTTCCTAAAGGAACTTTTCTTAAGTTTTAGTACTGGACCCCATAATTTTGGGTCAAAGGTCAAATATAATATCGGGTTATACCCCCACAAAATAATTGTATACCACGTAGAATTTGCTGTTGATTAACAGGGTGGTCTTTGTTTTGGCAAAAATTTAATTTTTGACCCTACTTTGGGTCAAAGATCAAAAATAAAAATTATAACTAAATTTTTTGAGTTAATTTACATGATGCAGAATTGCTGCTGATTGACGTGGTGAAATTTTAAATTTCAGCTAAAATCTAATTTTTGACCCTATTTTGGGGTCAAACTTTAAAAGAACCCAAGATTAGAGCCATAAATTAGATGTTTGACAAAATTAGGACCAACACGTTAATCAGCAACAAAAACTACACAGAATACGTGAATTTCATATGAATCCATTGTGGTTCAATGTTTGACCTTTGACCCAACATTTTGGGGTCAAGTTCTAATATTTGAGAAAAGTTCATTTAAAACAGTTGTTAAGCGTTAAATTCTCTACTATATAATACGTGATTTTAAAAAATGATCTAACAGGGGTCCAATTTTCCTCACTAACTGTGACATGAACTTTTGAAGTAAGCGGGGTAGGTACCTTTAAATTTGAAACAAATTAACTATTTCGCAATTTTAAATTTTGTTTCAGAATTATGAATATTTAAAAATGGGGTTTTATTTTTTCGTACGCCATTTTCAAAAGTTGTTCTTAAATTTTTCTGGATTAAAAATTCTTGTTTCTTGTAAATATAAATTAAATCTACGGAAACATCGGATGACATCATCCAAGCCCGTTTGAGGGACCCACTGTGTCATTTGAGTCACTTTTTCCTGAATTGAGGGACCCACCTAAGCGATGACATCATTTATGGACCATGCCTAATGCGAGTAAGATATACCTATACCTACATATATTTATATGAAGTTGAGTTTTTTTAATCGATTCGTATTTCGCCGATTCAGTGTGCTCCGGTTCAAGATGTTTCGTGGAAAGTTTGGAAGTTAACATTAAAACTATGTCGTTCAAATATTTGTATATTTTAAAAAAATACGACAAAAAAAGACCACATATAATTATGTTTGTCTATGGCACAAAATGAGCCTATGCTAATTTACCTAGTACTTATGATAACGTTTTGATAAATCCACAATAATTATTGTATTTATAGTCAGGCGAATTCTCTGAATTTTAAACAGTAAAAATTTTAAATTAAATTCGAATAGTCATAAAAAAAGAAAAATGACTTTCATAAGTATACGGTTAATATATAAGTGATTGCTGCTTAGGTATCAATATTCATGTCTTTAACCACATAACTATATGCTTCATTCTACCGATTGGGCCGTCCTATAAGACATAAATAAAGTAAAATATTTCTCTTCAAGTCAGAACAGATGTGGTTTCAAATGTATTAAAAATATGTGCAATCAAAATTTAAAATTGTAATCGGCATCTAAGATTTAGTATGAAAAAAGAAAATACGATATCGTTTTTGTGTGTGTGTGATGTATTTGAATGTTGAATGTCAGTAAAATGACTGTAAATATTATGATTAAGTTTTATTTTTAGCTATTATTAATTCAAGTTTCCAGTAAATCATTTTTAAAATTCGAAATGTGTGTACGTGTATATAGTTGGTAGACCATTCAGTATTTTTAAATAATAGTATTTTGAGCGTATAGGATGCTGGGCACTGATCTAATACTTCATAGTTTGAGTAGAAATTCTATAGAAAAAGGTTGTTGTTGTCTAACTGTAAAATGTAAACATAAACGTCGTCGGTATAATTATGTGATGTGATCCTTTACGTTCGTTTGATCACGAAGTTGGATGGGAATAGAGGAGATTTTGTGGTAGTTGGTGTAAAGTGTAAAATCATGTAGTAAAAAGAAAAATGGTTGGATCGTTGGTTGTGGATGGGAAATGGGAAGAGCCAAGAGAGCCACCAAGAGTGAATTTTATTATACATAATTATATATGGGCGAATAGTTTGATTATTTCTTTGCAAGAAAAAAAAGAGCGTTAAACATTGGGATTATTACAAGACATAAAAATACAAGTGTGCAAAAGTAACTAGTGACTGAAGTGAGTTGCTAGTTGTTTTAGTGTTTAGTATGTCGCATGGATTCAAGGTTTATTAATCCTAATCGTCTCACTCTTCGTTCTCCCCTGACTTTGGCAACTAATACTATAGATTATAATATTATTTCTATTTCTATTTATTCAACAAAACCTAACCAAATAGAAAACCAAGAAAACCAAAATGGCCTTATTAGTTTGTTTTTTCTTCAGTATATCTAGTTTTGACTGGTTCGTTATTATTTTGTTTAGTTTTTACATTTGTTTGAATATAGATAGGTAGGTGTCTAGTTTGTTAGTAGGTTTGCTCTAGGCAAAAAATTATTGATGGAAATTGATAGGTGGATGTTCTTGGGGTTTTGGTCTCCATATTATGATAAACTTGCACCATGATAAATTATGCGATTACGGATGCATATATGCAATCTGAAAGGCAAAGGTGTTCTGCTGGACTGAATTGTATTCAATGTAAATGCTATATAAATGTTTGTTGATATAAAAAATTAATTTTTTTTCTTTATGTTTTCTTTTGAATTTTCTAGAGTGGCTGAAGATCTTTGCTGAAAGCTAACTTCAAAAACAAGACGGCTCATGTACATTTTTCAAACTAACAGGAAATAGAGGAGTGTTCCCCGGTCTTTAGATAGACACACAGAAAGAATGGACGACGTTGTGGATCTCAGTGTCAAGTGAGTTTTAATTCCGAAAGAAACAAATGTTAATCTAATCTGCACGCATTATTTGAACTTGATGGTTTGAAAAAAATTATGGTGAAAATTTCAGTTTGAAATTTGAAACATTATTTTCTTAATTATGTATCTACATATTTAACATAATTATCAGTGTACCTAATATATATCTATTTTTGAAATACCTAGTCAGTTTTGTTCAAAAACAAATATTTTGCTTTCCGTCTAAATTTATCTGTTTTTGCGAGCGGCAGCAGTTATTTACAATTTAATATCAAATGGCAGATTACGTACAAAGAAAGAACAGCTGAATTTTTCAGTACGATCACGATAGGTAAAATATTTACTGGGTACAGACAGTATTTTGTGTACTTAGTCGTCGTTGATTTAAAATTAAAACGACTGGTTTTGCTGACGATTTGATGGAGGAATCTGGTAGGTTGTCTGACAGACACACACAGCCCTTAATTTTTGTTAGTTATTTGTCTTTTTCTTGCCAAGAATATTGTTTAGAAATTGATGCCAGAACAGAAAAAAATGAGATGTATTTACGTAATTAGTAGTCAGGAGTCGGAATCCGAAATAACATGTGAAAGTCCCGAAGCCTAGTACGTGGTAAATCAGGGAAATGTTGAATGTGGGTGTGTGTCTAAAGGCTTACATTATTTGGCTTCACATTTATTAGCTACAACCTTCTGCTCCTCTTATAAATAATTTAAATACTATTAATTAAAATGAACACGTAGAGAAAAGTAGAAATATAAAAGTAACTGTTTCACTCTACCGGTTATGGGTTCTGGTTGCAATTCAAATGCCTCAAATTATCGTTATCATAAGCTGCCGACTGTAGGAACGAAAGAAATTGACTTGAGTTTATATTTTGAAAACACATCAGATTAAATGTAAATAATTATTACCTACTTCACATAAAATTAGAGAGTACACATCTCTCGCAAGTTTAGCTCTGGTATATAATTATGCATTCAAAATAGAATTGTTTTTTTACAGTTTTAAAGCAAGTGACTTAGAAACAAGCAGCTGCTTTAATAATGCTTCTTGAATTTTTTAAAAGTATAAACCGTATAATAGGCTTACAAAAATACCGGTATGGATAACTGTTAAGAGGAGTGCTAGAAGTGCATATTATTATTATTATTATTATTATGATATTGCTAATATTATTGGTTTTTCATGTATTTCAGAAAAGACAGTCCTGTTACAACACGAGCTCCTAGTCGCCAGCAAGATGTCATGTCACCTGACACGACGGCCATGGACATGTCCCCGACGCTTAATCTTTCCTTACCTCTCCCACTCCCGCTGACACTGCCGATGTCATTAAATCTACCTCTTCCATTGTCACTCGCAGCGGCAGGAATTCCACAAGTTCATGTTCCTCATGATCTTGCCCGACTCGCCAACATGCTAAGGGAACGGGAGAGTAAAAACATGGATGGTGGGGGCAGTGGAGGTGCTGAACGTGGGGGTGACCGCGATCGTGGTACTTCAAGTAGTCGCAGTATTAGTGCACTAGCTTCTGCATTGCCTTTCCAACTTCATCATACAAACCCTTTGCAGCCCCTTCAACTCTCATCAAGTAATACTCCACCAAATAAAACACCGCATAATTTAAAACGAAAGAAAGAACCACATCATCAGCAGCAACATCACCACCACCACCACCACCTCCACCATCATCAACAGTCAAATCAGTTTCAACCTCCAAGACGTAGTCTTCGACCCCGAATTGAAAGAAGCTACGCGGAGAGTCCCGATATTGTTGTAGACTATGAAGACGAGTCTCCGAAACTCAATGGGATGGTCAATGGAAATGGGCTGGATGAGGATGAGGATTCGGACGGTGAACCTGGTGCAATGCCACCACTTCCAATTATTATTGTAAGTCAACATGAAAATATATGTTTATAAAAGCAGTTGATTTGGTAGAACATTTTTCACTTAAAAACTTCAAGCTTTAAGCGTTTTAAACTTTTTGTAACATGACAGCAGAGCAAAACTGTGGTGCAAGTGTCAAATTTGCTATTTTCACAAATCAGCTATAAGATTCGATAATTTTTAAGGATAAACAGTTACGTTGACAGTGTTTTAAAACGCTTAGTCTGTCCATTTTTTAAAAATTTTAAATAAGAACATATATGACATATTTTGGATTTTTTTCCAATTTATTTGCATGAGCACACATTTTTACAGTAAGGGCCAGGAAATATATTTATTCAAAAACTAAAATGTATAATATACTCTCGTCACATATAAAATTCAATGCTGATTTTATCATTGTCAGTGTTAGCCGAGTTGTGACAATATTAATTTGTTTCATAAGTTTGGGTTCATGATTTTTTAAATGTTATGGACTTGAATATTGAAACAAACAAAAGAAAAATACATTCAAATTGTGAATTGAAACATAGTGAACTGATACCTACTAGCTAAGGGAATCGTACAAAGTAATTTTTAATTTTATGTACTTGAAATATTGGGGTATGTAATATTGCATTATAATATGTATTAAATTTTAAACTGAATGGATATTCTTTATTTTTATATATTTAGGAATTAGCACCTGAAGAAAAATTGGAACAACAAAAAATTCTCCAACGACTTCGTGAACAACTAAGAAATGAAGAAATGAAACTAGTCCTTCTAAAGAAGTTACGACAGTCACAGCAAATGAAAGAAAACGTTTGTGTCCCACCTCCCACCAACACCTCAGGCTCAACTCATAATGGACCGAGCGTCGGAAGTAGTAATCATTCATCAGCCGCGTCCACAGTGCAGAATCAAATGGGTGCTCCACTCCAACCACCACCATCTCATCCCCATGGTCACGGTCATGGTCATGGCCATGGAGGTCATGGTGGTAGTCATAATTTACAAAATTTACAAAACTTACAAAATCTACAAAACCTACACAATTTACATCAACATTCCCTAGGACCGCCCGGTCTCAAAGGACGATCGTCACCCAAGTTACATCCAAACTCAATTAATTTAAGTGGTCGTGGAGGAGACAGAGACCGTGAGAGGGAACGAGACCGTGATCGAGATATACACAGTATGGGCAGTCATGATGGTGGTCATCATGAGCGTCATGGTGGATCCGGAAATATAAGGGATAGAGGAGATAGGGATCACCATCACGGCGGTGGGGGTGGTCATGGTTCTAATAGACATGGTGGTATCCATGGAATGCCTTCCTTAGGACGTAATCAAATGAATCATCATCAATCTAATAAATCCATGCCAACATCTAAAGTACCTTCGCTTCTAAAAGGAGTAAGACATGTAATTACTACACGAATATTTAATTTGTTCTATATACTATTCAGTAGCTGAATATAATTAATAATTATATTAGCTAGCCATATTTTTCTAATTTTCGTACTTTTATTTTTTCACAGCAACCTTCTCCTCGTGGTTCAGGTCAACATCACATTGCTCCCCCACCTCCCTTAATGATGGCTCCACAACGCTCAGCCTCTTCGAATATTCCACATAATTTACTCCTGGCTCATAATTCTCTTCTGAGAGGTTAGTAACATTAACATACATACTTAAATTGAAGCTATAAAAAGAGCTTGTATGTAGGTACTTAAATAGTTGGAAATTAATTTCGATTTCCTTATGGTTTAAATAAACATAATTGGGGATCGGAATGGTCTGGGCTGGTCTTGATTTTATGTATTATTTTTTGTTTTATTTTTTATGGTCCGTCCATAGAACCAAAGTAGACCAGGCAATTTTGATCATTAATGCAATTTTATATATCGGGAAGCTATATTTTTTGTAATGTTATTAATATCGACATCGCTATCCTTTTTTCAGGAGCATCAAGGGGCCAACAACCGGGAAATATTATGATGGGATTTGCAAATAATCCGCCTGGTGCTGTACAACCTCCATCAATTTCACCTGCTAACATGGCCGATAAATATGACCGTCCGAAAGAAGCTCATTCTTCCTCAAGCTCGTCTTCACAGCAGGTAATTTCCAAATTTCAGATAATTAATAATTGTTAACGAACAAAATTAGATAATTAGTCAGTAATTAAAGTACTTACCTACGTAATCTTCTCATTTTAATTTTGAAATACAAACATCGGTTGCAGATATTAGAGCTCTGTTCTAACATTAGCCTTTAAAAAATATTTAACTACCTACGTTTAATTGTTGCTAGTTGCTACCTAATTTATTAAAATTAACTTAAATAATTTAAAAACACGATTAACTCTAGACTTACTATAACAACTCACGTTTGCAATACACTGCTGTCATTATTTGCCTTTTTGCCAGCAATTTACCAAAAAAAAAACATGAAGAGAGCCTACATGTGTATTGTGTATATGTCACGTTGTCACCGCCAAAGCCAATAAAATATCAATGAAATACACCAAATCACGATTTTAGCAGTGTAATATTACTAATATTGTTGATAGCACTGTTTTTTGCTTTAATTATTATTCAATTTATATCTCTATTTCCTCATTACCTTTTGCCCAGAGAGTAAACAATGTTTTAATATTTAGTAAATTTAGTCAAAACTAAAGTATTCGTAATTTCACAGTGCACAAATTGTAGAGCAATAATTTAATAGAACCCAATATGAGGTGTGAGGGACATATTTTTAACTTGAACACATTTGTATACAGAGTACAGAGTGTATTTCAAAACTTTTATGATCACAAAAGCAGTTCACTTTTTACCTTTTTGAATTAGTCTTTGTCATGTGTTTTGTGTTTTTGTCTAACAATAATTTGTATAATTGAGAGATTAATCTAATATTTGATATTAATTTAAATTAATGCTGCACATCAGCTACTGAGTAGCTCGAGTTCAAATATGGTAGCTTCTAGCAGTGTGGATGGGGGTGGGAAGATCACTGCTAGTGGTGGTGGTGGAAATAATGGGAGTAATAGTGGTGTAGGAGCTGGAGCCACCAGCATTAATAATGTCGGTGTGACTAACGCCAGTTCAAATGTGGCTGGTGTCGGTGTGCCGCTAGCTCCTACACTTGACCAGGTAGGTTTATCCCTTCACTCACTCACTCACAATCACACCCGCAACGGATATTTCATTATTGTACTCAATAATATCCGCTTCCCAAAAATTGCATGAGAATGCTTATATTGTTATGATTTTGGTTTGGATTTTGACTCTGCATCCAATGTCGTGTAAGATATAATGGTCTCAGTTTTATAAGTCTACAATATTTACAATTGTAATTAGTGTCTTTAAATTTGTATTCTAAGTTTTAGTCGTTTTTGTTGTTGATAGCTGCGTATGCAAATTTTGTTTTAAACCGTGCGTGGTTCGGTCCATGGTTGACTTTGCTTGACTTCACTTGATTTTTGAAGCAATGATTTTATTTTTTCACTCCGGATAATTCTATTTCGGAATCTCGATGACTTTTACGGAGTACTATTGCTCTCGTGGTAGTATCGTGGTAGAAGAGGTTTTGGTACAAATATATATGTATATATATGAAGGAAAAATCGTGAAAATTTGTTTTTAATATTATTAATTCACATATTATTAAGACTGACAAAAAACAGTAGTATATATATGACTGAAAATGAGCACAAGCTGTACTTTCATTTTACGGACGAAACGAGTCTATAAATTAATTTTTTAAGCATTTTTAAAAGTTTCATTTTTTTTAAACCAGCCAAATATACCTCATCTAGTAGGTACGTTAGAAATTGTATACGCATTAAATTTAATTTACCGTATTCTTCATTTTATTTCGAAAAGATGTACTATATGATTCTTGTAAAACTAGAAATGTAAGAAAATTTTTTTTAAACAGCATGGTTTGCTCCTGGTGTCAATCTTACCTTTAGTATTATTGGTTTTATGCAAATTCTTTTATCACTCGTATAATTGTAAATTTGCTAGTTATTACAGTGTGTATTAAGCTCTTCTAATTGTGTAGTTTAAATTAGAATTTGAGCATTCATTCTTATTCTCGTGATGTGTGTATATCATTTTGTGATTGGTATACTTAGTTTTTTCCAGCTTAAGAAGTGTGTGTAGTAGTTCCTCATTTGTTGGGCAGTATGGCTCTGTTTAATTTTAATTGTTTGGGTTTGCTTGAATTCTAACTTGTAGGCCGAAAGAAGACATAGACTGGCTGCGGCTGCAGCTGCCCCACAATCCCAAGTAGTTGAGAGGGAAGAAGAGCGTGAGACTCCAGCTCAGCGTCAAGCAGCCGCTAAATTGGCGTTGCGAAAACAATTAGAGAAAACTCTTCTTCAGATCCCACCTCCCAAACCTCCACCACCAGAAATGAATTTCATCCCTAATCCCAATAATATGGAGTTTTTAGCTCTGGTTGGACTCGAGTTTGTTGTGGATTATATTACCAAAGATCCAAATCTTATTATACCTTCACCCGATGCTTTCACATGTACACAGTGCAAAACTGACTTCTCATCCTCATGGAAGTGGGATAAGAGTAAAGATAACAAAGGTGAGTCACTGAATACCTTACTTCCTTCATTGTATGCTCAATAGTCACATTTTAAAAACATTCCGCGGTTTAAGTTTAGTATAGGTAATTACTGGGGAGAACTAGAATCGAATCACTTTTACATTCAGTTTTATCAGTGTAGAGTTACGTTCTTAAGTACCAAGTCTAAATTAATAGACCAATAGCAACCAAGTTTTTTCAAATTATCTTAGATCCACCTTTTTAAATGTGCAATTAGTATTTTTAATTAGTAAGTTTGGATTTGTGCAAAACAGTTTTGGCTTTATAAATAAATAAGCATAATATTATGTCTATTTGAAGTGTTTCAATTGTTTAAACTTGGTAATTTAGTACTTTTTATGCATCAACATTTTGGGTTAAGAACATTTTGGAAACAATCGTCACATATAAAATTCAATACTGATTTTTCAATTGTCAGTGTTAGCCGAGTTGTGACAATATTAATATGTTTCATAAGTTTGGGTTCATGATTTTTTAAATATTACGGACTTGAATATTGAAACAAACAAGTAAGGAATAATAATGGGAAATAAAGTATATTAGCACTACAGAGAGGAGTTTAAATACTGAAACATAGTCTAGTATGTATATTGGAAAAATTATTCAAAATCGCATTTCAATTCATAAGTCTGAATAATTTTATTTGCTTTGATCGCAGGGAAAGTTATATGTGAACAGTGTGTAACAACCAACGTGAAGAAATCCCTCAAGGCTGAACATACAAATCGACTCAAAACAGCTTTTGTGAAAGCACTCCAGCAAGAACAAGAGATAGAAGCACGCTTAGCTCAAGGAAGCTCTCTGAATGAGACCCTTGGACTGGGTGGAGGCAATGGACGTAATGCCTCCACACCCTCACCCAAACCAGCTGATCGTAATTCTCCACATGTGGTCTCGTCCTCCTCAGGAGGACCCTCAAATAACTCCGGAGTTCGTGGAGGAGGAGATAGGAGTGGTGGTGGTGGCTCTGGTATGGAGCGTGTTGAACAGTTAAATTCTTCCATTCGCAATCGTACCCCTACCCACTCACCTGGACTCATTGGCCTCCCCCTGACAATGCCCCATGTTCAACGTGACCGGGAGCGGGAGCGGGCGGAGCGAGAGCGTGAGCGGGCCGAACGGGAAAGGGAGCGAGAGAGAGAGCGGGAGCGTGAACGTGCAGAGAGAGAGCGAGAAGTACGTGAGAATGAGAGGGAGAGACATCGGGAGCAGAGAGAGAGAGAAAAGGAAGTGCAACGGGAAGTACAGCAACATCAGCATCAACGTGAGCGGGAAATCCAGCGTGAGCTTCAAAGAGAACTTCAGAGGGAACAACACCGAGAGAGACAAGAGCGGGAGCGGGATCGGGAGAGAGACCGGGAGCGGGAACATCGGGTCTCTGTCCGTGACTCACATGCTGCCATGAATCTTCAACATCAACTTCGTCATGAGATTCAACAAGCCTCTGCTCAACTCCAACAGACACTCCAAGCTCAAGCTCAAGCCGCTGCGGAGCAACATGCTGCTCAACAACGGGAACATCAGCAACAACAGCGGGAGCATCAACAACAGCAACAGCAACAACAGCGGGAACAGCAGAGAGAGGCACAAAGGGAACAGCGTGAGCTCGAACGTCAACAAAGGCACCAGTCACAATCATCTAAATCCAACCAGTCTAAAAATCAACAATCCAACCAACAGCAACAGCAGCAACAACAGCAACAACAACAACAACTTAATTATCCTAATTTATCCGCACTGCAAGCTTTCCGAGACTCAGCAGCGCTGGGAAATCTAGGAAACTTAGGAAATCTTGGGAACTTGAATTTGTTAAATCTAAGTAACGTTAATGTGATGAATCAAAATCCATCTGCTTCCTCCTCCTCTGGCGGTGGCGGTCATAGTGGCTCTTCTCACACCAATAGTAGTAATCCAAATCAAGCTTACTCCAGCTCAAAGAGTAGAAGCCGTCCGTCCAGCAGTAGGAGTCAAAATGTACGTCTTTCAAATTGTTTACTAACTACATTTTTTAATACTTTTTTTATTAGTTCTTTACTTTCACTTCTACATTCAGTTTCATCGGTGCAGAGTTGCGTTCTTAAGTACCAGTCTAAATTAATAGGCCAATGGCAATCAAGATTTTTCTAATTATGTTAGATAGAACATTTCCAATTTTTTAAATTTGCAGTTAGCATTTCTAATTAGTAAGTTTGGATTTGCTCAAAACTTGCAGTTAGAACAGTTTTGGCTTTATAAATAAGTAGGTAAGTATAATATTATGTATATTTGACGTGTTTGACTTGTTTAAACTTGGGTATTTAGTCATATTTATATATCAGCTTTTTGGTTAAGGATATTTTGGAAACAATCGTCACATATACAATTCAATGCTGATTTTATCATTGTCAGTGTTAGCCGAGTTGTGACAATATTAATACGTTTCATAAGTTTGGGTTCATGATTTTTTTTAAATATTACGGACTTGAATATTGAAACAAACAAGTAAGGAATAATAATGTGAAATAAATAAAGTATATTAGCACTACAAAAAAATGTATTGTGGGGTAGTATTTTCAAAACTGTAGCAGAGTAGAGTCTTTTGAAGGACTAAGTACTCATCACATTAAATTTAAACACAAGGATTAATGATTGGTACAAGTATTTTTCATGTGTATAGTTTTTTAACTGAAGTTTTTGTAATTAATCTTTGGTAGATGTCAAAACAACAGAGATTGGAAGCAGATGCTGCTAAATTTGCCAGTGCAATCGGGATGTCAGCAGCTGGAGCTGGGGGTGGCGGACAAGCAGGGCTTTCTGCCTCGGCTGTCGCAGCTGCGGCTGCTCTTCAAGCAGCTCATCAGCAAATGTTAAGGATGCCACCAAGTCAACATCAACAACTCCCCGCTCATCTCCTCCACTTCTCTCCCCTTCTGTATCCATACCAAATGGCTATGGCTCAGGTATACTCGAATAATGTAAGTTGTCGTCATTAAAAACGTGTCAAACATGCTCAGTTTTTATTACACTTCTCCAATTCTCCAAACGTGCACATTAACAGAGTAAAATGGTTTTTATTGATATTGTTTACAGCTTAAAAAAACCTGGCAATTTCTCATGAAATGAAACAGGCAGTGTATTTACTACTTCTTTACTGTTATGAAGATATTTTCTATTTTTGAAAATGTATTACACGTTTTGCATACACACAGTATATTTTGTGTGGGGAACTGGAAAAGTCGTTGTCATTTAATGAGTTTTTTGTAAAAGTATAATATGAGCGTTTTTACGTTTTGGAGAAGATGGATAAATAGAGCATATGTCACCTTAGACGACGTTGTTTAGTTAACCAGTAACTTCAGATTTGACATTCATATGAGTTTGTTTGGTGTTCTAATGTTAAGGAGAAAAATGTCCATAAGTAATTAACATATTACTCCCAAAGTTGGTTCTCAACATATGAGTCTTATTGTTGACGACTTATGGAAAAGCAATCTATAGATGTCTCTTGTTTTCTGTGAAGTCATTCTTGCATCGTTTTACGGTGCATTATTCCAATGATGATTTGACGTCAAGAGATTCTATTACAAAAACAAAGCACGAATTACAATTTAAATTTCAGAATTAAGTACCTTTATATATTATTGTTGTTTTTTTCGAAATGTACAATACACATTTGCTCGTTGAGTCTTCTACTGTGTGATTTTGTTAGTTGTGTTTTCTCTTTGAGTTTTGATTTTGAGTTTTTGAGTAGTTGTTTTTACAAGATTTGTGTTTGATTTTCAATTAACATTTTGTTTTTATTACGAGTAACACTCGTAATGGTTTTTACAATTGAAATTTACCTTTGTTTTTGTGTATTGCTTGACTTTGTTTTTCTCACTTAGCATTGTAACATTGGGTGTGTGTCTCTCTATTAATGTTATTGATTTTGTCTTCATTTTTATTGGAGTTGAAATTAATTTTGTATCTTATTTATTTGCTACTTTACTCTAAATTCAGCAAGCTGCAAGTGGGAAGCCGGTGACACCAGCCTCTCTGGCGGAATTGCAAAGACAAGCTGCGGATCTACAACAGCTTCAGCGACAATATCTTCTAGATATGATTCCAAACTCAAGGAATTTACCTCAAAACTGGAAAACATGAGTTAATCTATAATTCTAAAATACATATTCATACTATTAATTAACAGTAATTTTTTTATTATCTGTTGTAGTATACAACAATTTTACAATTACAATAACGATTATTATTGCGTTCAATACATGCAATATACCTTACAAGCTCTACACTAATTACGAAAGAAAATACATACAAAAACAAAACCAAAATCAACGTTTATAAGCTATACCTATACTATATATATACTGTGTATAACTGTATGTGCGTACTATGTAGTACTGATTTATACATATTCCTTGTAATTATAGTTCCATATTTAAGAATACGAGTATAATTATTTAGGTATAGGTAAATTAACTCTGTGCTTTTTAAAAATGTAGATATATAAATTTACCTATTACCTACCAACCTGCATATATAGTTAAGTACATGTAGACTACAATATCGTGTAAGTAGTGCTGATACACATATTACATAATTACGTATGTATTATTATTATTAGGATTCAAATTTTCCCATCTTTCTGCTTTAAAACACTCACCGACAAAACCTATACCTTTATAAATTCGTAAACTTAAAATGGTTGTAATTGTAATAATAGTGGTATTTTAAATTTACTATTTACAACTAAAGTAAATAGTTCTGGCTGAAGTAATTATATAGGATAGCCACGGCCAAGCTCATAACCAGTTTAAATGTTTAAATAAAAAACGAAAATATACGAAAATTAAATTACCTACAAATTACAAAATGAAAATACGTGCGCGTGTAGGTAGTAGTACTGGTCGGAAGAAAAAATACATTTAGGTACATACATATTTAAATTATGGAAACTGAACAACACAAACTAGCATTGTAAAACCCGTGCCCTATTTAAAACTATATTATATATTGAACTTTTAGACTTCTCAATTAAATTATAATTATTGCGATCACGACTTTTTGATTATAGACTTTTCAAATTTCAAAGTATGTATTTGAGATATGAGTAAATACCGTTAAGTTACTATTATTATTACTAATTACTAACATCTCTTCAATCAAAAACTGAGTAAAATATTGAGTACTTGATTACTGATATTATTGACTTACCTTATTTATACTACGGATACACTAGGTCCAGGTACCTCGTAAAATCAACTCCTATAGATTCTTCTAGTCTGTCCGTTACTGTATTAGTGCATATATTTTAAGTATTGTAATAATGATTGTTTGAGGAAGTTTAAGCAAAGGCAAATCAGCAGGTAGTAACAGTATAGTAGACATACAACATATAGTAGTAATTTTAATTTTTATAATCATCTTCACTTATTATTATGTACCCGTTATTTTTTACCTGAATTTTGTTTTTGACTTCGTGTCACACTATAATGTATGGTATCTGACATATAGGTCGAATTCTGTATAATATCATAGGCAATACCTCATACTACAGTGCATAGGTATGATGTCGCACTTTTCGAATTTTCCTAGACCCTACAACATCCCACCTCTCCTACATAAAAGAATAATACTGAAATAATAATACAACACATACCGAAGTCCGTAGTATTTTGCAAATTTTTGAAAATTTACTCAGTTGTAAATTTTTTTGAACTAGTAATAATTATGAATTGCAAGTATGATCTTGCATTTTATAGATATCATTTGAGCAAAAAGAGAACGCAGCCTCAAAATCAGACAAAACTATCAGGATTTCTTTGAGTAGTAAACTATGCAGCGATTATAACGTATAATACTTTTAGTAGCAGATTCATTACCTGTGCTGCGATCATTGTCGTTGTCCCGGGCTTGAAAGACAGATAATTTAATTATATGTAATCTACTACAGTAGCCTTTAGATGGAGACATACAGGTGTAGTATGGTGGTATGATACTTATAGGTATGTAATTTATAATTAAAATTTTACAATCTAGTGCAAAAGCTAATGTATAATCTTCTGAGTGTGTAGGTGTAGGTAGTAACGATAACGATACAGCTACGTTGCAGATATATAGTTCTAGTGGGTAAAATGTAATTATGTGTGTGTGTGTAGTAAATTACATAGGGAATAGTTAACATAATACTGGTAGAGTTTAAGATACAAAAGTACCGATTCCTTAGTATTCCATTACTATAAGTCCCATTTTTAGATACACTTATTAAAAAATGTAGGTACATGTAGAGAATACACGACCTATGCTACGTTGTAAATTAAAATTGTAAGTAATTTAATTGAATTATGAATTTAATGTAGCACACATTCAAGTAATTGTATATTGTACAGAGTAAGTACAGAACTTTATTCAATTTAAATTTGATTTGGAATAAAGCACACACTTTACAAATTGGAGGAAGGTAATAAAGTATGAAACGTGAAACTATATTATTAATTATTATGTAAACCTTTATCTCTGCTCTGTTGGTTAGTTACTCTTTAAATCACAATATATTATTATTCTAGGTAGGTAATTACACTAATAGGTATATTAAATTACATGCCAGAACTATATAAGATAACACTCAAAGTGTTGTACATACATAATTGGTAGGTTAAGTTTATTTAATTATATAGGTATAGACACTCACTATATATTATTATAAAGTTAAAAATACCATACAGGGCATTATAAACATAATAATATTATTACCTAATTTTTTGAATTTTAAAATTTTCTATGATATCTGCGTATACTGGATTGTATTTTGCATTTTGCAAATAAAGGGCTATAATATGAGTACGACTACGATATACCAATACCGATTACGACTGCATTAAGTACTATATATATATATATTATACCACCCAGACGACACTATATTACAACTACACACTTTGTATCAAGCATCATCATCATCACTCTATAATATTATTCTTACTATTTTAGTACGAATTTTTGAATGATTTATAATAATTAGTTTATACTATCTTTAAAGTGAATACGTAATAATTATTACTAATGGCTACAATATACAAGTTTTAAATATTAAAATCACAACACATACAATTTTACTATAATACCTGTAGTGAAGGAATTAGTTATGTCATTGTAATTAAGGTAAACACATTATACAGGATGAAGCTATCTACTGTCTAATAATTATTTAGAGTTTTCTATATAATCATAATAATAATATTATATTTAGCAGACTATCATATCTGTACTCATGATAAATACCTTAGTACTAAATCTGCTCAGTAATTTTAATTATTAGCAATGTAATCTTTTTATTCAGCACTATATATAATAATAATCAGCCGTCTGCAATATTTCTTGTGTTTTTAGTTTTTTGATTACCTATTATTCTCATATAATATTATGAACTATGTTTGATATTTGTCATGTATAAAAAAAGGTGAAGAGGAACTGTGTTTAGTTTTGTTTGTTAATTTTGATTCAAGTATAGTATAGTACATAGCAGTGTAGGACAAGAAGGAGGTTAAAGACCAAACACCAAACAGAAAACCGAAACCAAACTAGATGGGTATATATAGTAGAAAGAAAAATGTGTTGCAGACCTAAAATGAGGGAAAGTAGGTACATAATATAATAATATAGTGTCCGTAATTACTACTGTAGGTAAATTTAGCATTTGATATTTAATTTATATTTTGTAGCAAGAATATCATTTATAATGTCCGCGTCACGTTTTTCGTTCAACATAAAAAAAATTTTCAACAGTTTTAATTTTAATAAATCAATTTTTGTAATAAATCATATTATGGTTTTAAGTACCTATATGTCACTATCATTATCATTGTCATTCTGTATGTATGTACTACACATTCTGTATTATTTATTATATTAAATATGTAAGTAATTATCTATATGTAATATTATACCTTTGGTGTATAATTTACAAGATTTTGTTCATGTTTTTTTTTGTTATATTATGTATTATGTTTACCTATACTAAACTACTTATTCAATTGAATGTCAAATTTAGAAGTAATAATAATAAGTAATTATTGTATGACGGTTATTGGAAGGGGAGGCCGTGGCCGTGGTGGTGTGACGGATCTTAAAGTAGTCGTCACATGATTATGATTATAGGAAGGATATAAAAAAAATAATGATGTTATTAATTATTATTATTATTATTAATTAATGACAAGGCTAATAAGGAGAACAAGGAAAATATTATGTGCGATATGGATATAGGGTCACCCAGTGTTAATAATTATCAACTATTATTGATTGTGAATGTGAACATTACATATTAGAATAAAAAAATAGACTACACATTATAATAATACACCGCGGTTTAGATGAAGAACATGTTTATTTTTGCATCGTATCGCATGTCGTCTGTGAAGAACCAAAATGACTCATTTTTAGCTAAAACAATATTTACTATCTACAAAAATATTGAAACGTCTTAAAAGCATTTAAATAGACTATTTGCACTTTTCAAAAATGTGTAAATAGAACATTTTACACTTTTCAAAAATATGTAAATAGAACATTTTACACTTTTCAAAAATATGTAAATAGA
>JAQFZE010001417.1:0-18066 GCA_034695245.1 Dicyrtomina saundersi | reverse complement strand
ATATCTATATTTAGTATACTGATTATTTTGAAAATCCGCGATTTTTTTTTGTGGACTTCTGATTTTTTCATTGTTGATTACAAACAATATTCAGAAATAGATAATTTAATGTGAGACAATTCTACAAAGTATGCTTGTTGTGCCGTTGCTGTCTGATTTATCCATTTTAGAAAATTTTCGCCAACTTTGGGCAATAACAATTGCAATAATTGTTGGGAGTTAAACTCTCAAGTATCATTTGAGCTTCAGACTGAGCTTCTGACTCAACAAAAGTAAAAAGTTTATCATGGGTCATTTCTTTTTCGATATAAGGAAGGTACGTATGACGCAAGTAGGTATAGTAGGAGACATCTTCAAAACTATAAGGACACCTATACAACAAGTATGACTAGCCTAAAATTTTGGTAGACCACAGCAACACACCATAGGTTTGATTCATGATGGTAATAGCTTATACTGGATACGTTTGGAAATATTATGGGGACGAGGAAGCGTTGACTGTGTATATATATGTATCAAAGTTATTTAAGACATGAGTCACCCGGAATGAATCGGTTAAAGTTTTCCCCTGTCTTCTATGTGTCACACCAGGCCAAAAAAGTATGGCTAGGGTAGACAGTAGACGAGGACAAGATGTTGGAGAAATCCAGCTGACCAACAACGGAGTCGACGAGAGGAGAGGAGAGAGGAGTATAATATATGGTATAAGATTGGGCCATGAGAATGTTTCATGACAGGGCATGACTTCATTCGTAATCTAAATTGAACGTCGCATCTGTCTGAGAGTGCCAATAAAAAGCGATTTCAAGTGAAATTGAATCGGAGGGCAGAAGTCTACAGTCTACAGGAGAAAGTATTATATTAAGAGAGAATTCCAGAATTGAAATAGAATTTACGGTTAAGCCATCATTGATTTCACCACGTTCCTGTCCGTGTAGTACATATGTAGCTCACAATACTAGAACAAATGGAGCTTGAGGTACTCTGGAGGATAATGTATTACATTGGAGAAAGAGAGCTCTTCTGTATAAATAAAAGAAGTTGCGATAAAAGCCGAATTCTTGACTGTTAGTGTTACAAGGTTGTTTCCCTAAAAAATAATGTAAGACTTTACAAGTAAGAAAAGTAGAAGAAAGTATAATAATAAACGATTTTGTGATACGATAGATTTTGTTGGTTGATGTTTAGTCTAGACTCTGGCACTCCCCGAGAGTCGAGGCTCTCTCTCAGACTAAAAGCCATTGTCTGAAACTGGACTACTTAAAAACTAAAAAGCGCATTGCACTGCGAAACTACTCAAAGCACGACAAACAAAAAAAAAGAACCTTGGAAGTAAAGGAATTCGGATTCCGTTCGGAATTTTGGGAACTGGAGACTACAGTTTCTAGAACTTGTGAAAACGGACGACGCTGCCGACCGACGACCCAATACCCGATTCTAGACGTCTACATCCACATCCCCGGTCTTTACACTCCACGTCTTTTACGTCCATGGTAAAGTCCAGCAGCCTTTAACAGACGAAAGGAAAAGTGTAACGTCCGTACGGTCGTACGTTAGTTTAGTACTACGGCGGTCCATGTCTATAGTTTACGATATCTTTAGTCTTTATGCGCCAAGCATGGCTCCTTCTTGTTGGTTTTTGTTGGTTGGATAGGAAAATAGCATTAGCGAGCATAGCCATAGCGAATCGTTTATAAGTACCCGCGTCTTGGTAAGAGAGAGATCCTTGTTTCCCCGTTGTATTGAAAAAGTTCCGGCTGCTACCATACCAGTACTCAGTACCAGCACCATATACCGAATTACCCAACTACCACTACCACGAGTCCGGGTCGGAAAGATAACATCTTTTATTTTTATTGCGTTCCAGTTTCATTTTATTTTAACGAGAAAAACACTGCAAACAGAGAAGGTATTTATTTAATTTTCTCCAAATTCTGTCTCAGTAATTAAATTAATGCAAGTATTATACAACACATCATACAATTTAAGTTGTAGTTAAAGTTGGCGTAAAACACATTTCCAAGTTTTACTGTGGGTTGTGTTTGTATTTTCTTACAACCAGCAGCAAACCCAAGCCCAAGATGGCCATGCATGCCGAGCCGAAGCCGAATACCGAGAAACGTATTATTGGCTGGCATCGAGTGAATTCAGTCAATCATTCATCTATTGCATCGTCCATAGTTTTCATAATACATACTTACATATAGTTAGTTGTTAGTTAGCAATGAATGTTTTATTGTTATCACACACACACATATGGTGTGCTCATTGTTAATTGTAGGTGAATTTAAGTTTGTAGATAATAATATTGCGATTACTCTAGTCACTAGTTAAGTAATGGTTGTGCTTGTTTTATGTGATATGTATTTCTTATCCTCAGAGCCAAATGTAATATGTAATGGGGGTTCATCATCTGTAGTTGTCTTTCATTCACGTGATCGTCCATCTTTGAAATTATCTGCCTGTCGGTTTCGGTTTTCACAGTTTTATTTTAATGCAATGGAAAATGACATTTGATTTCATTCAGTAACTTCTTCGTTCTTTGAAGTGTCACAGTTTTCAACTTAAAAGCGCCTTAGCCTTTCATTATTCAAGAATAATCAAGATTGATTTGAGAATGTGTATTTTAGAGCGTGATCTCCAGTTTAATAATTTATAAGTTGATTGCATGAGATAAGAAACATTGTATGTGCGTATGTATGTTGAGCTTTACCCCCGTAGGCAGGAGTCTTATGAGTCATTTTAATGTTTTAAGGATGCAGAAGCAGAGGTATAGAGAGTGTAATTATATACGCGTTTGTTCACAGTTCTGTATGGTTCTAAGCTCGAACCCCAGAATTTATCATCAAAGAAATGTAGAGCTAAAGGAACAAAAAATCAAGAATTTCTCAGCACTGTTTTTTGTTTTTGAACTTGTTAAGTAAGGAAATATATGTGAAAACGAAACTTTACATTAGAACCATCATATGTGGTCAAAATGTCATTATCCCACATTGTTTTAATCCTAGTCTGACACTTGGAACACATGCATTTTCACCGCTGTGCATATTTGTTGTATGTTTGGTCAATAAAGATGTGATAGTTTTGTAAGTAGTGGTTTCGAATGTTTTAAATAACTTAATGTGGTTTTCTCTATTGTTTTATAGGTATAACAGCATGCTGTGTGTACTTTACCAATTCGGGCTGTCATGTCAAACTTTGACAATCTACCATGCACCCGCATCAATCATGCATTTTGGAGTTTTGGAGTGTGAGTTTGGCGTTATAATATTGTGGATACCTATGTATGTTGGAACGAAAACTTGACTTTTAAGCTCTCATTATTCTGCATACACGCCGTACGCTGTACGTGTTTCCATTCTACCATTTGCCATCAACATCTACGTCTCCCCGGTGTGTTATTGCTACCCCATCGAACAAGGAACAAAGTCGGGTATTCAAACATATACACACATGTATATGTATTTACATATCTATATCTAGGTTATGTTGCATGCTTTGTCTAAATGAATTTTCGGCTGTTAGTATTTAAGTATAGCCTCGAGCCCATGGTACCTAGAGTAAGTGCAAGTATCCATGAATGATAATGGCATTGTCTACTTTTGCATATATATAATTGTCATCTCTTACCCCTTAAGTACTCTTCCCATTACTTCAATCTATTTAATGGGTTATTTTTTTTGCAGTAAAGTTCTGTTGTCTCTTGTTAGCTGTTCTTTTTTCATGAAGTTGGTCTCAATTAGAGTGTGCTGGGTACACATTAAGAGGGAGTTATTAAATATCTTTTTGTGTTCCCCAGTGCACCTTGTGGCTTTGCTTTCATGGATCATGGACTCAGTTGAGTAGAGATGCAAAAGTTAAGATTGGAAATCGAAACTTTAAAAAATTCAGGCGCTTGTTCGACGTTTGTTCGAACAGCTCTTCTCCTTTGAATAGACTAGTAGACCAAATGAGAACAAGAACGACCAAAGTAAGACCAAAGTAAGACCAAAGTACTCATTAACACGCGTTACCATTATTTATTCACAATAGTATAATGCAAGATGCATGTTCATTCTCAGCAGGAAACCAATGGAATGGAAGTAAAAAACTATGCACTTTGTCTACTATTAGAAATTTAGGACTCGAAGTCAAAAATATCTTGGTATGTATATTATGAGACATAAAATAAGTAATGAGCTGACGCCTCATGGTATTGGTATACAAAACAAAACCACAGTTAAGCAGGTAAAAAGTAATAAAAATATAGTTATGATATGATATGGAAAATTTACGAGGTCAAAGGTGAGACACGTTGCATTAATACCAATACTCTACTACTATATATTGGGTATTGTGTACGAGACTGTATTTGAACGAGGATTCTTGGTATTACGATCGCAATAATAATATCTACTAATAGTAGGCTTTTTTATGTATGAACTGGGTATTGTAGAATAAGTGTACTACACAGCATTATTTCTTCACACTCTGACGAAGTAGGTGTATTATAGATATTTTTTTTTAAATTTCATATTTTATGGCTCCCGGACGGTGGAACTATAAAAGGAGTAATAAGATAAAATTCCAATGACAAACATAATGACTGCAGGGAAAAATATTTTATGTAGCTAATATCTTGAATTATTATCAAGATGTTGATAAGATTCAAGATTAAAATTTAAATGAAACGGACAGCGGCTGACACAATCAGAAATGAATATAATTATTTATGTATTGCATGCTGATGAATGGAAATGGTATGCAGGTGGTATACATGGTATGGTGTGATATACAGAGCAGAAGAATTTAAGGAGAACCTCTACGGTCAACATATCCACCGTTGTTTCCAGTTCAAAATGTTGTATCTACTAATAAAATTGTTAAAAATTACAATGATAAGGTTTTTTAAAACAAAAACTAGTATGCAAACGCAAGCATAAACGGTGCTACGTTCCACCAGATTACCTACCCAACCTCCATTATTGTATATAGGTAGTAACTATAAACAGCAGTGGAGCCATTGACATTACATTCCATCTTGAGATATAAAAAGAGCTTAATGAAGATTCATCGAACTGTAACTGAAAGAACAAATATTCGATTACGCACACAAGTTAAATAGAGACTTGTTGTCGTGTGTATTTGTAAGCTATCAGGGATGAAAACGGGGATAGACTCAAGCGTAAAACTGCATAGTTTACTTCAAAACTTGTATCGATCTCCAGAGATCAAAATGGGAATGAGGTAGGTGAATATTAGGCACGTGTAAAGCTCATGTAGGTATTTCACAGTTCGGCTGATCACAGTTAAACTTTTAATGAGAGTTCCTTGTTCTGGGTACCATAACATTCTGTGTACTCCGTGATTAAAAGATGTAAAATGTCTAATGCCTGTGAAGCATATTAGAGAAAATCTGTGATGACCGGAATCGATCAACAAAAACTGAACCAACACGAAGTAACAGGAGCCGTTGCATCATAGTTAAAAGCCTAGGGAGGATATAATAGTAGAAGTCATCTTCAGTAGTTAGTATCTCTATATTCTATAGGCAAATGCATGTACACAGTTTTTTTATTTGATTTTGGTTCGCGTAGATTTGTTAAAGTCTTATTAGTCAGGTAAGAACGTACACAGCCTTGATAGGGAAGCAATAGGGTAAGGAAGGTATAGGTAGTAGATACTTTGAATTTTAATCTCTGTAGATCTATCTACCCACCAACTCGTTGAGATAAATGCAAACTTATTCCACGAAATTCCTTTTGCTTTACATTTTTAGAAGTGTTAAGGGAATATTATAATGAATGAGGAGCGGTAGCATTTGAATAGCCACAAACGCAATTGGCTATTGTTGGCATCCGAGTGTAAGTGAGCAGAGCTGCCGGCATGGTCAAAGTAATTCTAATCGTGTTAGTCGATATTACATATATAGAATACTCAGTTACTTTAGCATATACTACAATCTACAATTACCGTATGTTAAATAGTATTACTTATACTAACTGTTTCTGTGATGGAGTAGGTACATTCAACATCGTGTTCAAATCCAAATCCAAGTCGACACTGTGCATATATTGTATAACCGTTTTTTTTTGCTACTACAAAAGTCCAATAGTTTATCCTTCCATCCGTTGTCGTTGTTCAGAGTACGCTTTTTGAATCGTTTTTTTCATTGTTGCAAAATGTTGTGTGCAATGTGCAGCCGTAGCCGCATCCTATTCACGCTCACATTTTACATCTCTCGTGCATTGCTTTGCATACTTAAAAAAATTAAACTGACATAGCATCGTATGCCCTGTCTCGGTTTCTAATTCTATCATAATGCATGTTGCATGCAAATGTGAATCCGTGTAAATTTTAAATAAGAAAAGCTTCATTCGCTCTTCGTGTATGTATGCATTATGTCTCCTGTCTATGATATATGTCTCCTTAGTGAGAGTCATACTACATGCATTGCATGTACAGACCAGAATTCCAATGTCCAGTGTTATAAACACATTTATACAGTTAGACGTAAATTAGAATAATAAGTAATTTGCGGCGGCTGGTTGGTGTGAGTGCTGCTTGTAGTCTGGTAGCTTTAGCTATGAGGCTGTTCTTGTTGGTGAGGCAGCCTCATCTGCTCTTCATATTTTACGTTGGACTGCCTGACTGTGGAACGTACATGAGTATTAAAATACATTATTGCATTACATGAGTATGAAACATAATTTAAAGTTTCTGGATGCTACGAGAAAATAATAATAAGTGATTAGGTTGATTGTGTAAGGCGTTCATTCGTAAAAGACTCGCTCCTATCCTGCCTGACTGTAGAGGCTGTAGTAGTATGTAGCTCCTAAACAAAACGAGAAGACGATGAAGCAAATGAACGAGTTCATTTTCATGTACAGGTAGATCAAGAGCGCGGAGTCAGTACCACAGACCAGAGGCCTGCCGTCTCTGCTGTATAAAAGATGACATGAGCCATTTCGATGAAAAAAAAATTCTAATTAAAACGTGTATACAGGAAACAATAAGAATAATAAGTAGAATTTTATGAAGGCATGCAAAAACATTAAAAATAAATCTTCCCCCTTGACTGCCTGTCACCTGCTAACAATATGCGTAAGCTATTAAATTATTTTATGGTCCTCTCTTTGATATAAGGCTCTCTCTCTGATGTGAGCCTTAAAAAACATTTCGTGGAAATTTTTCTTCATATCTTTATTATCAGCTATATTCAGTTCTGTACATATACATTTGTACATTCCAACTTAGGATTTTTTTAAAAAATTTATCAAACTTTCCTATTCTTATTTTTATCAGAGCAGATTAGTAACTATTATAATTTTATGTTATTTTAGTTTAAAAAAAATTTCACAGTGGCTTTGATTCTTGATTATTTTTAAGTATTAAAATATCATATTTTTCCTCGTATAAGATATAATTGTACTATGTCATTGACATATATTTGAACTTAAAAGGAAAATCATGTAAGAGAACTTAATGAGTCATTCAAATTATTAGTGATTTTCTTGTTTAGCTCTTGAGGAGGGGGACGGGCTCGAGCGAATGTGCGTCAGCCCAAGAATAAAATATATCATAAAGAGTAGTCTTTAGATGAACAAAAATAACAAGTAATAGTGGTTATGAATACAATGCTTCTTTTTATTTGATTTAGAAAAAAAAGTATATAATATAATTTATATAATGATTTGGGTCTGAAAAGTTATAGTAACGTATCATATTTGCAATGGTTTTGATATTATATAAGTAGGTAAGGTATACAAGTGAAGACTAACAATTATTTCATTTATTGTATAGACTGTATGGAATTTAGATAGTTTTACATGGAGATTAATAAAACAATGTTAGGAAATTTTCGGGGAAAAAATTTAACAACGGGAAGTGAATGTAGTTTTTAAAAAGAAAGTACTGACGTTACAATATGTACATATAAAATAATAAATAATTGTGCTCTGTGAGTATTCCTAGTTTGCCATAGTAAGAGAGAACAGGGGATAATGAAGGAAAGCTGTTAAAGTTAAAATTATCCACCGCATACAAATACATGAGGCAAGATAGGTCTATGATAAGAAAGCAGACAAACGATAAGTTTGTCTGAGACTACTCAACATTTATATCCTTTCGGTTACATCATAAATTATTTTTTTTCCTTACATGTATAATTTAAAAGATGACTTATCGTTACACTTATTTCCCAATATATTTAGCTAGAGTCTTGTACTTACATGTTTCCTCTGCCTTCGCCTTCTATACCTCTCTATACTCCATACACCTCATACACGCATGTTTTGAAGGCATACTTCCAATGTATACATATATATATTAATCTCCACTTACCTCCATGAATAACAAAAATTAATTCATAATTCTTAGTATTCCATGGAGCTACTACATAGCAATATTTATGGGTGGCCAATGGCCTAACTGACATTTTTACACCTTTCGTCAGTTCAGCTCAGCCTAAGTCAAGTTTTAAAGTGTTTATAGCTTTTTAGTCTCGCCATGATTATTTACATTCATTTCCCGTCCACTTGGTTATTTGTATAACATTGCAGTATATGCTACTCTTTCAAAGACTCGATCACTCAAGGCTTTCAGTTGTACTCTGAAAGAAGTAGCAGCGCAGATTCTTTTATTCCTTCTATGTAACCATGCCTATCCACAAAAAAAGCTACATACATAATATATGTACTTTTCGCTGAAGAAAAAAAATTGCATTTTAGAATGACTGATTTAAAACGGGAAATAATGATTATTAGACCACACCGCGAGCGTTTCAGCTGAGTTAATGTACAGTCTGATGATACATCTATTGTTCCACTAATATGTGTCTTTATTATCGTTGACTTAGCTAACTAGTAAGAAAATATTCTCTTGCACCACACACACACACACATACACAGCCAGGGAGTTTGACTTTGGGAATGCTTATGTTCGTGTTGGTAAATCGGTTGTTGGATGCAACTTGCATCTTGTAAACTGCAACACTGAGACTTCACCTACAAATTAATGTTATAATTAATAATTATTCAACGATATCTAGGTTGGATTTGGATAGTATACGACCGAAAGTTGGAGAAGTGGCGTTAATTTTGAATGTACACAGCTACTCCACACAAAAAAATAATCTTTATGCGTGCATTATGTTATATTTCATTTTAAGTTTGAACGGCAGCAGAGTCGAATGACTGCAATAAGATATAGAAAGAAAAAAAGGAGAGCGGACACTCGATACTCGCACATTATGACATGGTATGACGGCATGAGCAAGCCCTGTCATGACACCATCACTGTAGACAGAGAGCAATAAAGTAATAACAATAATTTGAGAAAAATATACATTATGATGAGACAGATAAAGGTTATACTATATGTCTCATAGCTTCCACAGAGTGTACATGGGCTCTTGACGTGAAGCTATAGATGTCTTGCTTATTTTGAATGTGGAAAAGTTGAATGTCGAGAGAGCTCCTGATTTTTCTCTCACTAATGATTGTCATTATCGTTAGTTTTAATTGCATTATGTCTTCCTGTAATATTAGACCGAAATTAATTTCAATTCATACTGTGAGACGAAATCATTTGATATACAACAAAATTAAACTTTTTATGATTATATTCGGATCGTGTTGTCGCGACAAGTTTTGCCTTTTGCCTCAAGTAGTCCCATTCCCTATACCTATACACATATGTATATGCTGGATGGAAGCATGTACATATACGTCCGTAGAGTAATTATTAGTATTTAATAGGTAGTTGACTGTATATTCGTAATTGTAGCTATAGGTATAAGTATAGTTTTATTTTTAATAGCATTTATACATGATAGATTTTATAACTCTGACTTTAGCTTGTCGCTACACTCCTGCACTTTGTGTAGCGTGGAATTGTAGGGACATATTAAAGTTATCTGGTATCTCTATTTGACTTGTAATTATTTCATAGCCATTCATTGAAATTAAAATGATTAGGCATATATGTATATTTATATTATTAGTACTATTAAATGGGGTTAAGGGCTGGTCATTCCATGTTCTTTCTTAGGTTCTTGTTGCATCAACTACTCAAGTACTGTGAATGAGGAGGAGTAGTTGTAGTATAGTATCCGTCCGTGTGGAGATGCCTATATACTAGCAGCACGGTTAATAGTCAAGTCAACAGAGGAAAGCAAACATGTAACTACATTGTAAATAAACTATGCATACTTACGGAATGAATGATGATGACGTTGACGTTAAATTAAATCCTGGCGACAAGTTGATCGCTCCCAGTAGTTATCAAATCAAACCTCAAATAAAAAAATATTTACCGTACTGTACATATTTTTTTTTTATTATATCTAATACAAGTCACTCTTTCACAACGATTATTGGGCGACAAGTCTATATATATAATACAGTATATAGGTATGTACACTAAGCACGTAGACATATGTACTTTACATGTATTTATGCATGGGACACCTTCTCCCTGATTTGTGAGAACCAAAAGTCAAATGAAATCAAATGTTAAAATACACTACACACTCAGTGTACAATGTGCTCTGTTGTGTACTAATAAATATGTTTTTTTTTCTCTGTTGAAAATTGGATAGCAATTAGGCACGTGTTGATAATAAATCTGTAAAATATGGTGAGGTGAGACAAAGAATGATATACAATGTTGAACATGAGAGCATATGTTTCAAAGTAGGTAGGTGGCTTGGCACTTGGCAGGCAGGCAGGCTTCGGCTCCGCTCTCCACACAACACAAGTGGGTCTATGTACAATGTACGGGATTGTTTTTATTAATTGTTTAAAGTTAGAGACAGTGGTCTGGTCTGGCTGACTCGCTTGACTTGACGTACATACGGAGAACACCATATTTTATAAACACGTATAAGAGACGTAAGAGGGAAGGATTGAAGAGCAAGAAGTAAGTAGTAGTATGGTGTAGTAGTAGTCGGTGGTAGTGGTAGTGGTAGCGATTATATAATTTAGTAATAGGATTTGAAATGTTAGAGTTTGTCATGTCAAATTATGTTGTGTATTTATTCATCGGTGTGCTCTGTACTCTTATATACTCATTACATCTGACTAGTGACTTGTGTTGTAAGGGTAGCAAGATAGTAATAAATGGAGACGGCTGAATCTGTATGACATAGTATCTGTACAGGGTAGAGGATGCTTACGTACATCCATGTGGCTACACGATGACGATGACTTCAGTGAGAATGATGAATGTTCCTTGGTCTTGGTCTGTTTAGTGTGGGAAGTGTAAGATGAGCTGAACGTTTACAGATAGAATAACCACAAGCAATGCAAGAAGGAAGGAGAGGGAGAGAGAGATGATAAGAGTAATTATTGCTCTCAAGGGTCAAATCGCTTTGCAAATCCAAAGATGTTCTCTCAACTTGAGTTAAATAAGGAGAACTTTATACTCTCTATGCTCAACTATCTATATGTTATGCTTTCCATCCATGTATTTATATGTAATGGGATGAAATTTAACTTGTTTCTCCAAACTCTAACATATCTACTCAGTTTGTTATGTTATAATATCTCCTGTTGTTGAGTTTTTTTTAAAGTATCTTTTATTCCGTGTATATCATAATAGTATGTATGATACTCCGTACTGAGTGAGTACTGAGTGCAGTCGTTTCATACAAAACCGTATACTCTGTACTCTGTTTCTCCACGTATGTATCCACATGTAGGTATGGCTGTATGAGTATTTACAGAGATTTCCACATCCACACACAACTCCGTGGTCTGTTCTATAATGACGCTAATGAATTAGGTTCATTTTCAAAGTGAAACATAAAAAACCACTTGAGTTGATGATTTGACACGTCAATTCCCATTCTTTGCTCAGTGTCCTGTCCATCTGCTATGTATCTATATAGACTTGAACATTTCCGAGCGTACTACCAACACCCCTTTTACAGATTTTTACAAGAGGTTCTCTCAAAAGTCTAGGTAGGTACATACCTATATAATATATTATAAACTTACCGTAGCGAAAGGAAATCCAATTTATTTTATTTATTAGCCCATATATGAATTTAAATCCTAATGTCAGAGATACTCTGTTAGTGAGAATAATAATTTTTGTTTTTCGTAATGCAGGGAACATGGAGGAGGATGTATATACGTATGTATAGTGGGGTGAACATTTAAATTTGAGTGGATAAATAATATTAAATGAGTTTATTACTGCGATTTTTTTATGTGTTTTTAATTGAACACTTCTGCTAGGACAATTGGTAAATAGTTATTACAGTTGTAAATATTTAATATTCATAAATATACGTTTAATAATATGTACACACATATATATGTAAATATAATTATATATTTGCGTACCTATGTAAAGAAATTTAAGGGAATGACTTTAAAGTTTAGAGTAGTAGTGGCCGGTATCTATAATATAATAATTGGGTATACTACATATACATGTATGCGGAGTGAGAATGTAGAATGTGGGACATGTTATTATGCTCTCTGTACAGATGTATCCTATCGAATTGGATTAATTATTAATTTTGACATCTGAGCTACTTTGAATTTTGATGGAGCGTTGACATTTGTCATTCATATTGTATATTGTGATATTAGCTGGGGTAGAAGACTTCTTATGTTACTGTACTTCTTTTTTTTTTGTTTCGTTTAGAAAGGCAGTGGGGAATAATTCTGATAAAAATCTGTAGAAAATGTACATACCCATATAATTATTCCCATGTATATATGTTTTACCCACCTCCCAATATATAATTACACATATTATTAGACATATATAAAATGGTTTTTGGTTCTTCCAAGTTAGAGATGTTATATGGATATGCTTTGCAGAGTGTTCGGTGTTCATCTTGTCCCACTCCATGTCAGTTATCAATCAGTGGAAAGACTTGTTTTCATCTGTGAAACTTGGTAGTGAGGCGGACACTACTAGCTACATAAAAACGAAATACACGAGAGAGGGAAATTCATAATTCTTATACTCATATTCATATTCTCGTAATGACATTGCATTGTAGGAATGGATGTAATGTAAGGTAGGTAGGTACTTTCATCTTGACTTTTGATTACATTACTCATGATGTTTTGCATACGCATATTACATAGACAAGAACATGAAAATGAAGAAGAATACTAAAAAAAAAAAAGAAGTAGAGAAGAAAATGTAGTAGTTGTAGTTTGCTGTTATGTGTTGTTGATGTGGTGGTGTTGTTGGTTGAAAAGTTTTTGACTTTTGTAAAAGCACACAAGGAATAGGAGTGACTGACTACAGCACTTGCACTTGCCCACACAGGCCCATACACACTTTAGATGTATTATTGTAATCGTAAGTCACGGAGTCTATCTGTCGATAATGAATATGAGGTGAGAATTATTTCCGTGTGTGGTTTCTATGCATGATTGAATAATTCTTGATTTTTAACGTTACCCTTCACTGACTTGAATTTGCCTTTGACTTCCAATTTCCATTTTCATCAGTCTATATATTCCTTGTCAACTACTTGGTTATTCAAGAATCACGGAATTGAAGGAATCTTATCAAAATCAAATCTGTTCCGAACAAAATATATATTATATACCGTACATCGGTAGAGCAAGAGGCGAAATACAATACATATATAATATATCTGCATTATACATTGTAGAAAATATTCATGAAAAATGTGTATTCTTACTCTTCATAGCTTCAGCTTTTGAGCCTCTTGTTGTTTTTTTTTGTGTCTTTGTTATTTTCCAATTCACAATTCGCACTAACTAGTGAAAATTTCTAATATTCTAAAGGGGGAATGGACTGTGTTACTCACAGTATGAGCAAGAACAACGTACCGTGGAAGAATTAACAAAACTAGACAGAGTGTCTCGAGCAGCCTTTTTCTTCTTCTTCTTCTTCTTCTTGGTCATATTTACTCATTATGTTATATCTAGGCAAGGTTTTTACATTGCATATATATGTAAAATATTTTTACAAAAAAATGTGACTGCAATAATAATATTTCCACATATGAGAGTCCCATTGTTTTTCTTCTACACCTGAATGTAATTGTGAGAGAAGGCAGTGGATTCTGGTTTTTTTTTAGCGGATTGTGATTCTTGAAACTATTGAAACTATGAACAAATGCAAAAATGATGAAGGAATATAAATTGAAAGAATATGAAATTTAGTACAAATTACAGGCTGCTAAAGGAATGAGTAAGGTATTCAAAAAAAAAATTGTTGCCGTCAGCTTGATGATGCTCCTACATACAGGTTATATTAAAAGTTTAAATGTATTAGAATGTTGTTGAAGCATAAATGTAATTATTTATTATTATATGCATAGGTATAGGTATAGGAGCGTACAGAAAGCTCTGCCTAATATGATGATATTTGATCCGAGTAAACTCAATCCACGTAAGTAAGATTTGAAAAAAGAAGTATGGAAATGAAAAAGAAGAGTGTCTTTGATCTTAAAGCCTAGACCATGGAAAAAAAAGGTAGAGATTGAAATTAAGTAAAAGTATTGTCTTCCCTTGACTGCATATATATATATGTGGAAAGTTATCCTGCAGAAAAAAAGGCAGACAGGCAGACACTTGAGACATAGTACTTTAAAATTTCTTTGGTATGTTCATGTGGCTTTAGAAATAGGTAATCTAGGTGTATGTCTACAGTCAGTGTGGTTGAAGAGGATTAGTGAATTAGTTTTAATACACACTCATTTCTTATGTAAGTACTGTACATGTAAATAGTATTATAAATTATAATAATTATATTTATAATAGTATGTGTGTTCCAAATTCAGTGTGTGGCTATTGAAGATTGTGCATGTATGAGAATTTGAATCTTTGTGGATATTGTGTGCTCACTATATTGTACATATATGTATAATATTTAACGTGGTTGTAGTTTACACTTAAATACATTACAATAATTATGTATAGGTAGGTACATACATACATGGGGGTAGATGTACCTATTACCTACATAAAAAATCTTCGTCTCGTCATCCATTCATCGACCGTAGACCTTTTACATAAACTTTGAAAGAAAGACGTACCACACACATGAGTGCGATGATGTTCAGTGTAGAACCGCTGGTGTGCTGGTGCTGGTTGATGGTTGAAAAAAAATCATGATGGTAAAAGAAGTATACCTACGTATACGTACGTACCTAATAACACACATGATCTACGTAGAGTCTAAAGTGGATGCAAACACACATGCAAATATTTCATACATTGCATTCAAAATTCCTTCAGAGAGAAACATCTCTTGACTCCTTCTGTATTATGTGTAAACCTTCTTTATTTTTACTATATTTTCCATTATTTTCTTTCAGATAGACATGCAAACCTTAATCTGCTAATACAGTATCTATCTACTGCATACGTACTATATGCACAGAGATGCAGTACCAATATGTTGGTCTTCTTGGATTTTAGTTTTTTTTTGCGACTTAGGTAGGTACATATACCCCTGTGTGTATTGAGTGCCTACCTACATACCTACGTACACACACAATCTATACAAGTTTCGTGTTTCAGCCTCTACTTCTTTACTCACATTTTCTTTTCTTTTCTAAAGCTTCTTTAATTATTAAACACAAAAATATTGTGTTATTCCAGTTTTTTTTTGTATTATGAATATTTCTTTGTTAGCCCTCATTTACTTTTAGTAGTTTTCTTGGAAAAGGTTTGATTTATTTTCTTAAATGGCTTACATGATGATTATGATTATTACTATCAAAGGGGAAATATATGAAGCCTTGTGAATGACCAATTTTAACCTTATACAATGTACTGTAGAGCGAATATATATTATGACGTGTAAATGTTGACTTAAAGCTCGTTTTTTCTCTTTCTTGTTGTGTTATGTTTCTCTCTCTTCAATCCATTTTCCCGATATATTATTATGTACGTCGGTAGGTATGTACATTATGAGGAGTAGGTATTTATAAATTAACAAATATAGCTTGGAGTCCCTTCTCGTACCATTATAATAATATACGCTCCTACTTATGAATATATGAATATGCTTTACCTATATAATATACCGTGCACACTCCACACGATCCGTGTACATAGGAAATAAAGAGTTACATATGCTTATAATTAGTAATACAGTCTTGATGCATGTAGGTAAGGTGGTACTTTCTTTTCTCCTCTGTGCAGTGTTCTCCCTGTGGTAACGACCTTTACGCACATGTTTTTTTGTTGTTGTCAAGCAAAAGAAACAAATTGAAGAAATACGCTATAGGCCTATACCTTTCCTGATACTCTATAGGCTCGCTGGCACTGGCTCTGGCTTGTCTTGACTTGACTACATAGGCTGGAGGAATGGATTGAAGAAAGAAAAAAAAAATAGTGAGGTGGTAACGGCAATGATTTTACTGTCCATATAAGAATTATTAATGTCACAATTATTGCAAGTGCCAAAATTTATTGTGTGTTGCTCGTGTTCAATTTTAGTGCTCTATTAGTTACATTGCACTTACATTAGCCATTGTCATTAGCAAGCTACTTAATATTATTACGAGGATGATTGCATGCATATACAGGGAAGCATACGCTACATATTGAGACAATGTAATTATTTGATTGTAAGTACATAGTAAAATTACACAGTTAATAAACTTTGCTTTATTTTTTCACCCTATGGCATTAGGAGTAGGTATAGATAGAGGCCTGGTTCTTTTTTCTTTTCGTCTTTTATGCACTTACACTATTTTCCTCAATATGTACTTTTTACTCCATTTTCCTATTTCAGTTTAATATACATGTATATTCTTCGTGCTTTATGCTAAGTGCAGGAAATAAATAATCTAAATCTAGTTGCTTTTTTTCTTCGTGTTTTTTTTCTTCTACCTGTATCAACTTATGGGAAAATGGTTTAATTTGGAATAATAAAATGTTTAAAGAATATTAAAGTAATTTCTGGTGAACTTACATGGCTTTGTCTAGTGAAGATAATGCAAATATAATTTAAGAGAGAATAATGCACCTCCCAAATAATTCTCTGTGACTTTTATAGTTTAAATATTAGTTTGGAAACTTTAGTGGGAAAATGTACAAGGGTTCAAAAAAAAATGTATAATTATATATTGAAAGTCTCATGATGACCATGCCCATGCAGGATGTATGTGTATGTGCCTATAAAATGTATATGTCTATTCATATTAAGCTCACATGATCTTTTTCCTTTCCTTTTTTTTTCAGACTCATATTGCACCCGAGGAAGGAGTGAGACCATGTATGTACATACTTGATGTGATGAAAATGGAAAAAAGGGTTGATTATTGTGAGTTGGATTTGGAATGGAGGTAATAGGTAATGTCATGGAGCTGAAGAATAATAGGAATGAAAAGGTTGAAGGAAAAATGAAGAAGACGAAAGAAGAAGAATAAAAAAAAAAGAAGACCAAAAGAGTTTTTGGACAATCCTGAGTCTTGAGTCTGAGAGAGAACGTCCCGTTTTCTTTATTTTACGTGTAGGTATACCTACATGTTGAGACTGCAAGGTATGTACCTCTCTGCGCTCATATCGATATTAAATATGTAAGTACACGACTATGGATTGTTGGAGTATTGGAGGGTGTCCAACATAAAATGCTACATACATTTTGACTCTGAGAGTTTGAAGGCATTGAATCTGTGTGTGTGTGTGTGTGTCTTGTAGATAGATACGTTGAGGATCCAGGGGATGAGACACAGAGTGTTCTCTGACTGTGTGGAGAGGAGAGACGAAGCGTGCGTAGAGATGTTGGGCGGAGTTGTAGTTTGTGAAGTTAGTAGTAAAAGAGACTTAGTCTAGACACATATTCGGCAACCATGGGCTCTGGGCCCAATTTTCTGGGAATAAAAGGAAAAGCTGGAAGTAATAGTAGTAATGGCTAAAGGCCATACAAGATCCAGTCCCAGTCTCTGAGTAGTAGGCAACGACAAGTAATGTGGCTATATAGCTCGAGCTTCCCTCTACGTATGCTCTCATACTATATATGACTGTAGACTTGTAGGGATGGGGATGTGGATGGTAGTGTTTTAAAAGTCCTCCATCAGTCCTACGCAGGACTCAGTCCCAACTTAGGACTGACTGAAGACTGAGACTG